>CATIWC010001681.1:0-298186 GCA_948472305.1 Vicia faba
TTAATTCTTGAGCCCCTCACTTGTTCCCTTTGATCACACTCCATCTACAAGGTCAGAAGCAATGTGATTAAAGTATTTAACCACTCTATGATCAAAGGTACAAGGCATTGAAACTTGATTTTTCAAGGAAATCACACGTTGAGCTTAACATGTGATTTTGAATTTTGATCAACTTGAGCTTCTCTAAAATTTCCCTATAAATAGAGACACTATTTGGCAAGATAACACATGAATTCACAAGCCCTCAAACTCTCTTAAACTCCCTCAAACCAGAATATGCACAAAAAACTCCATAGCTTTTCATTTCTGACCTTGAACTTCCATCTCACAACCCACTCGTTTGTTTCCCTTCCAAATCAATCACAAAGCTTCCATATATATCATATACAACTCATCCACATCCCTGTTTCATAATTGTAACTCTATCTTCATCATCTTCCAAACTCAAAAACTCTGCTCTTCAACTTAACTTCTCCAGTATAATTCAGACACTTTCAGCACAAAGTAAGAGTTGCATTAGCTTCCGAGGAGTCCAGTGAAGCTATCCACATCATCACAACACCTCCAGAAGTGCTCAAACTCCATACAACGATTTCCAGTTTTGATGTAAGTTTTCTCAAACTCTCTCTACAAGCATCATTAATGGTTACTTTGTGAATGAAAAATGTAGACATCATAGCCCTGAAGCTAACCATGCCTTTTGTTTTCATTTATGTTGCCCGAGTGATGCGAATTTTGAGTTTGAACTTTCTGAAAAAATTAGGTTTTATTTGGTACCAATAGAAATTAATGTTCATCTTTGATTTATAGTTTAAGTTTTTTACATGGTTGAATTCGTATTGAAAATGGAGCAAGTTTCATGTTTATACTTTTTCAAATGGTTGAGAAATGAGCAAGATCAGAAATTTGAAAATGCAACAAGGGAGACTGGCGCGAGGAAGAAGGTGAAGTTGTAACTAGGACTGAGTTTATTTTAAATTTAGCATAATATGTATTATGACTGGATGAAACAGCCACCCCAGTGGATGAGGAAGCGCGCGTAAGGTATTAGTGTGTAGGGACCTGGGTTCGAGCCCCAGTGGTAATCTTTTGCTTTTCACTAATTTTCTTATTTCAGATTCTGTGCAATCCAAGCATGTGGGCGCACCATGCGCCTCTCATCCACACCATTTGATCATTTGGCCATTAAATCCAGCGCTCTATAATGCAATACCATGATGCACTTTCATGAGCTGGCTATATTGAATCAGAAACAAGGCGCCTGGGCCTCCTGACGTAGGACTTTTCCTTTTTTGTTTTTGCTTAACCTCACCCCCTTTTTGCTTTATAACACGCATACCCATCTTTTATTTTTATTTTATTTTCTGAACTAATGAAAAACACACATTTGGGCCTAGCGCCCTCTTTGCTACTTTTAACTCCCATCTTTCTTTTTAAACCCCCTAGCCCAATATTTTCATTTTCTTTATATTTTCTTATTTTTATTTCTTTATTTATTTTATTTAAACTAAAAATACAAAAATATATTTTCTTAAGATATATTTTAATTTAAATACTTTATTTCTTTTTGACTAAATTAGATTTTATTAGTTCTTTTACATCATAAATTTTTTTCTTTTTTAAATTAACATTGAAATTGTTTTCTAAAAAAATTGTTTAGACTTAGTTTTTTTCTTAATTTCAATTAACTTGGATTTTAGGTTTTAATTAAATAATTAATTAAATTCTTTTGTAAATAAAATTAATTAGTTTAATTAGATTAACATTAAACATTTTTCTATCAAAAACCCTAAAAGCAATTTCTTCCTCATCTTTACATTTTTATGCACAATTATTGTTGTAATTCATATTCAATGGTTTGTAATAGTAGTTAGGGCTTTATTGCTTTCTCCCCATTCTCAAAGCATTGTAATAGTGTAGGACATTTAAATTCCACAATTTATCACTTTCCTTATTGTTGCTAGTAATTAGGGTTCGCATGGAAAGACTTAAAATCAACCATAGAAAACCCTAATTCAAAGACAAATACTTGAAAATAAAATGCTTTGCACACATGCACCTCTAGGGTTAACCTCACTTGTTGCCTCAAATATAAACAGTCATGTTCCTCAAACATGATATGTTTTAGCAAAGACCCTCGATTAAAAGATCGTAGTCCCTCGATGACCCTTCGATGTTGCCTTCTATAAATGATCTTAGTCCCTTATGATAATTGCTAAAACATCTTATAAGTTACCTTCAATGAATGTACGATAACCCACGCCTGTCTCTTATATCCAATGATAAGGCTTCCTACTAACTAATGGTAGACAAGCACTATCTAAAGGAATAGGAAAAGAACAAAGACTTTTTTAGTAGGTAGATTGCTCGTAATTGCTTGCTCACAAGAAAAACCATTTACACCTCACACTTTCAAAACATTTGTCAAAACAAACATACGAGAATCATTACAAAATTGCCTTACATTGGAATTTTCAAACATCTTTCAAACATTACTTTTCAACAAATATTTTCAAAACTAACACTTTGTCTACATTCTCAACGACATGAGAATCATTGAAAAGTTTACCGAACAAAGGCGTTTTCAAAATATTTTCCAACTTACACAAACACAAAAGCATTTCAAAGTGATCAAGAAATTAAGAGCCCGTAGATAACTACGGATGAAAAGGGTGCTAACACCTTCCATTTTCATAAGCTATCTTCCGAACTCAAGAAAAATTCTCAAAAGGTCTTTCCTGTTCTTTTCACCCTTTTCGTTATTGAATAAAAGAAAAGTCGGTGGCGACTCTTGCTATTCGTAACATTTGCGATCAAACACAAAACACCCAAGTCAGTTCTCCCACCGTATCACAGAATTGGTGACTCTGCTGGAGAGTAGTAAAGTAAAAGTGGGGTTACCTTAAGATCTAGATCATCTTTATTTTCTTTACTTGTTTTCCTTGTTTGCTTTACATTTATGGGTTATGCTTGGGTTTATTTCTGGTATAGATCCTATACCCGGGTCTGGGGCATATTAGGTAAGTAGCAATAGATCGTGGGGACTATGCGGCGTAATACCGACATGGTTGAAGCGATGTCTATGTTAGTGTGACACATTTGTTGGTACAAGTGTCCCTTGAGTCTAGTCAAGGAGAATATGGGGCCGCTGTGTGGTGTCATGAAGCACTAACTGACCGTAAAACCTTAGTTGAACAACTTGGCCATTAGAAAGTAGTGAGATAGATGGCTTTGGTGCAAGACTAAAGTTGGTTGATACTCGATACTACACTTATTAAGATCAGACTTTTATGATATTTTTCCATGGTTTGGATGCTTGAGCTAAAACAATGCCCAATGAAGAAAGATTAGTGATATTGAGATTCCTTAGAACCCGATTACTTTTGTTATGATAGGTTGAACCAACTGAACTTCAAGAGGGTGCTTACCTACAAACACCATGTGAGCCAGAACCTAAGGTTACTTGTGTGACTTGTTTGCATTATCTAACAACTTGAACTCCTTGCAGGGTTTTTTTGTATTCATTATCTAACGACGTGAATTCCTTGCAGGACTTGTTTGTAGTCATTATCCAATAACCTGGACTTCTTGCAAAACTTACTTGTTTTCACCACCTTATACTTTTGCTTGGTGCATGGCATACACATCATAACATCATACCATATCTTCTCACTGACCAGTTCTAGGATCACCAAGGGCCATTGATGCAGGTTATCATGAACCGGGCGCCTAGCAAGGGACAGGAGGATTTATTTTCCTCTAACTAAATACCGTTAAAGTATCATGAACCAACATCTAACAAGGGGCAAGGGGATTTATTTTCCTCTAACCAATGATTTCAAAAGACCAAAGCATGTTATCTTGAGTCAAAGGCTATGACCCACTCGACATGGTAAGCTTGATTCTCGTAGAAAGACATTCAACGATACGAAGTTCTTCAATCAAAACTACAGTCAGATTCGTCTTCTAACATTTTCTTCTGTTTACCCTGCGAGATCCTTGAAAACATTGCATCTACGTATCACGCACCATGTCATAACTGGTTTTCCTTATACAAGTTTTCTCATTTGCTTACTGTTTATTTCAGTAAAGATGGCTCTCGAACAGACCATCATAAATCTCCAAGTTCAAGATGCTCAGTTCAAAGAAATGTTCCTGAACCTATCCAAGGGGACAAGAAGAATTGAAAGCACTCCTCACTGAGAGCATGACCAAGAATAATCCTGGAGACAACAAGGATGACCAGTTGGAACAATTGCAAGCTGATATGGCAACAATGAAAATCCAGATGATGGGATAAATGGCTCTTATCCAAAACCTAGCTCGGGGACAAGAAGAATTGAGAACTCTCATCAACAAACTTCATCTAGACAAATATAACTATATGGGATGAACGGTTAGAATTGGGGATCAAATCGTTAATCAACCTTCAATGAGACAGGAAGTCGTTTTGGTTAAAAGTAGGCCTTTCAGATTGCTACTACATCGCAAGTCCAACAACATCCTCTCTAACAATAATAGGGGAATCAGTGTATGTAGGATACACCTAAAAGACGATTTACCGAAATCAACATGTCATTGGCTCAAGTATTGCAACACATTTTGAAGGCCAAGCTGGTAACATTGAGGGATCCTCCTCAAAAGCCCAATACTTCTTCTTCTCGTCACAATCCTAATGTAAGGTGTGCATACTACTCCAACATTCCTGGGAATGACATTGACAACTGTTGGGCGTTGGAAAATAAGATTCAGGATCTTATTAACGAAGGAATGGCCGAGTTCATGCAAGATGGTCAGATCAAATTCTTCTGTTATCCCCCAAATGTTGAGGCTGCAAGGCACACCATCTAAAGTGACAAGTTCAGTCGGAGAAGCTTTTTGTTCTTCGAATTTTCGTTTGTAATTTCTCTAGTTGATTCAAACATTTATCTTTATGTCATACTTTTGGACGTCCTTATTAATGCATTGCATATGTTTGTATTGAATTATTCCATTAGTTTCCACTATACTTAAACTATGCTTTTATTTCCTTTTGTGATATTCAACTCTCAATTAAAAGTTATAATCCTTTAGAGGGAGGATGATGAAAAAATACTGTAATCTCTATAGTATGCTTTTGAGCATACCTTGCTAACTATGTACAGGCATTGTTTCAAATCCTAAACAGTGGAGTTATAAGGAAGATAATCTCTAGTCAACCCCTTTGATCTTAAGAAGTGGGAGTTTTCTTTTTCGTATAAATTGAAACCTTTAATCATAACCTGGGACAGGGTAGTTCTCAGTTAAATCAAATGCATATTCAGTCGCGAGCTTTCACTTCGTACACAAAAAATAGCATCAGAGACGTCCTTCCAAATCAAAAGATGGTGATGGTTCCCAGTAAAACAGGCAATCATTATCTTTCGAAAGAGAGCCCGCTAGGTCAAAACCTATGAAGGAGACTTAAGAGAAATTGGGGCATCCCGTTGACTGTAATCACAAACAAAAAAAACAGTTCAGGAAAAAGGTAGGGATAATAAAATTAAAAAGAGGTCGCTACAAATCCTCGACAATAGAAAAATGTTACAAAAATTATTGCCTTCTCAAATAAACTTTCAGTATCCAAACCATCACCAAAATATCATTCCAGACTCAATTGGAATCTAAACGCATAATTAACTGAGTGTAGGGCTGAAGAACATCACGGAGAACGGGTTGGGTACAAATAAAATTTGAGCCTTATCCTTTGTTTCTTAAACTAAGAACTATGCCACGTTACAACCCTTAAAATTCCTATTTGAAGCATGGGTTAGTTTGAAAGCACACTGTTACAAAAGGTATCCTGACTCCTGTAAGGTTTACTATAAATCCTGAGTTGAATTCCTATTCTTACAAAATTTTGTTGTTTACTAAAAATGAATTTTTAAAATTTCAAGACAAGCATAACTTTTGCATTTATGGTACCACTGTTTGCATATAACTAATTGTTTGACATCAGATAAATTTGCACGATTAATTTCCAATGAACAGAATTCCTCTCAGTAAAAGAAATCACTTCAAATGGAAAGACACTTCCAATGACAAACCTTCCATAAGCTAGGGGGCATGACATGTTATTGTCCAACTCATCTGTGGAAGTCAAGTCGAGATTCAAGGAATCTCTCAAAAGTGTTAAATAGCCAGGGGCAAATCTCCATCTGAATCACTGGGGGCATGTTACATTGATCGGGGGTTCCAGCAAAAACCACTGTGAAATTTGAATCTTCGATATCATCAATTTTCTTATGGTGTCAATATCATGTCTTCGGATCCTTCAATGACAATTCTTAGAAAAATACTAAGGAAGGTCAAGACTATCAGAAACTTGATCAAAAACTTCAAACAACATGTTATTGTCCAACTCATATGTGGCAGTTAAGTCGATATTCAAGGAATCTCTCAAAGGTGTTGAATAGCCATGGGAAAATCTCCATCTGAATCACTAGGGCCATGTTACATTGATCAGGGGTTCCAACAAAAACCACTTTGAAATTTGAATCTTCGGTATCATCAAATTGCTTATCTGTGCTAGTAGTATCAGATGGTGTCAGTATCATGTCTTCGGATCCTTCTATGACAGTTCTTAGAAATATAATGAGGAAGGTCAAGACTATCAGAAACTTGACAATCTATGGTTGATCAATAACTTCAAACATCGGGTGCACCAGACTAACCCTAGGGGAAAATAGGATCCCGCATATGAAAGATCATGTGTAATCAAGCAAACATTTCCTTGCATTAATACAACACTTATTACCATAGACAGTAACAACTATCCACACCATATGAACACAGACATAATCGAAAGATACTACGCACAAAAGAGACCCGCTAGGTTGACAGGCCTAGGAAAAAGTAAGGGCATCCCGGCGAACCAAAAGGGTTCGGGAAAAAATTAGGGATATATATACATAATGATGCTACACCCGGTAAGTCGAAAAACTGAAAAGGCGGATTGGGCAAAAAAGGGTATCCCGGTGGACTGAAAATCTGAAAAGATGGTCCAAGCAAAAGTTAGGGACTAAAGCTTACGACTATGTCCCGTTATCTCATCACTTGTCTATCAGTAAAAGAATTATCGCTCTGATCAGCATTTACCAAAAACTCTAGGAGATAGGAAAATGTTCAAGTCATCCCCACAGAGCAATCTCCACGGGATTATCCCCACAAAGTCATATTCGCCGGCTCATCTTTAACAAAGATACATTCTCTAACAAGTCTAAAATTCCTTCAAACAGGAAGTGAGGCATCTTCCATATGATAATATAGTCATACTCACCAGCAAATCCCCATAGTGGATAAAGGAGCGTGACCTTATCCCCTGTAATATCTCCCACCTACGGAGTTCCAATCAGTACAATTTATGGAAATTCTCTTCCCTAGCTGAGTTTGAAAACTGTAAAACTCATGCAGATTTCTTCTCTTTATCAAATTCAAATTCCCCAGGAGATTTTGTTTCCTTAGTAGAGCATTTCTCTGACAACATGGTTTACTTTCCCAACAGATTACAAGTCTTCTTAGTTCGAGTCTATTCCTCAATCACTGACAAAATTCGTCTCCCCAGTAAACTTGCCACTATCCCCAGAAAGTTGCTGCGAAGCTTGGAATCCGACCAGATACCAGTTAACTTTATCCTCCCCAAACGAGTCACAAGTTTAACCGTCTCTTTTATCCCCAGTCATGGTATATAAGAATTAAACTCCCTAATAGAGAAACGGACGACCAATGTTCTTAAAATCTACTTCCCAAATAGAAATTAATACACCCCTTGCAGATTTTCCTCAAACAAGTAACCAAGAATCCCCAACAGAAGCATTCTAGACATGATTGAAGATACACATACTCTTCACCCCCAACAATAGTCAGGGATTTATTTTCTAAGACCAATAAACTTCAACAACATTGCACATTCATTCATCATAACATATGTATATGAAACACATATAGCACAATCTCATTTACTTTTAGAACATCATTGCGCAATGCATTTCATACATCATGACATCGCATACAACTAACTCTTTACCTTTTCAGGAAAGATCAATCAACTGACTGATATCATCAACAAATCCTCAAAACAGATTGTAGGTCACTCCCTGAAATAAAAAAGGGCAAATATCTACATGATGGACACTCCCTTTAAATCTTTTTCTGGCTCAGATTAAATCCACCAAAGATTTATTCTGATACTTCTCTCAGTTAAAGATTTAAATACCTTTTTCTAGCTCAGATTAAATCGACCAAAAATTTATTCTCATACTTCTCTCAATTAAAGATTTAAAGACATCTACTGGCTCAGATTAAATTGACCAAATATTTATTCTAATACTTCTCTCAATAGACCTTTTTATAGCTCAGATTAAATCGACCAAATATTTATTATGATGCTTATCTCAGTTAAAGATTTAAAGACCTCTGTTGGCTCAGATTAAATCGACCAAAGATTTATTGTGATACTTCTCTCAGTAGACCTTTTCTGGCTCAAATTAAATTAACTAAAGATTTATTATGATAATGCTCTCAGTTAAAGATTTAAAGACATCTGCTGGCTCAGATTAAACCGACCAAAGATTTATTTCGATACTTCTCTCAGTTAAATATTTAAAGACCTCTGCTGGCTCAGATTAAATCGACCAAACATTTATTCTGATACTTCTCTCAGTAGACCTTTTTCTGGCTCAGATTAAATTGATCAAAGATTTATTTTGATACTTCTCTCAGTTAATGATTTAAAGACCTATGCTGGCTCAGATTAAATCGACCAAAGATTTATTCTGATACTTCTCTCAGTAGACGTTTTCTGGCTCAGATTAAACCGACTAAATATTTATTTTGATACTTCTCTCAGCTAAAGATTTAAAGACATTTTCCTGGCTCTGATTAAATCGACCAAAGATTTATTCTGATACTTCTCTCAGTTAAATATTTAAATACATCTGTTGACTCAGATTAAATCGACCAAAGATTTATTCTGATACTTCTCTCAGTAGACCTTTTTTTGGCTCAGATTAAATCGACCAAAGATTTATTCTGATACTTTTCTCAGTTAAATATTTAAAGACCTTTTTTTGGCTCAGATTAAATTGACCAAAGATTTATTCTAATACTTCTCTTAGTTAAAGATTTAAAGACATATGCTGGCTCAGATTAAATCGACCAAAGATTTTTTCTAATACTTCTCTCAGTAGATCTTTTTCTAGCTCAAATTAAATCGACCAAAGATTTATTCGGATACTTCTCTTCGTTAAAGATTTAAAGACATTTGTTGTCTCAGATTAAATCGACCAAAGATTTATTCTAATACTTCTATCAGTAGACATTTTTCTGGCTCAGGTTAAATCGACCAAATATTTATTCTGATGCTTCTCTCAGTTAAAGATTTAAAGACATCTGTTGGTTCAGTTAAAATTGACCAAAGATTTATTCTGATACTTTTCAAGTAGATACTTTTTCTAGTTCAGTTTAAATCAACTAAAGATTTATTCTAATTCTTTTCCAACTGATCTCAAGGATTCAAACACAACATGTTGACATAACTTCATAGCTCAAATCATTTCTCAAGATAATAGATTGATAGTTGAATTTTTGATCAACTGATGAAAAGTCAACTGATACACAAAAAGACAAACTTTGACTTTTTTTTGTCAACATTGAATTTCAAAGGTCAAGATTCATCAAGACATTAAAAATATCAAACTTGGTCAACAAGAATCAAGAAAGTCAAGAAAGGTCATAAAAAAGTCAAAGTTTCAAGACTTAGAAAATTTTCTAAGTGTTTTTAACCTTGATAATTTCACTACTTCATGACAATTTTTCACCAAGATGCAAGATGATTCAAGGAAAACTTTCAACATGAAAGTTGTAGATCTTTATGAATTCTACAACTTTGTCCCTTAGGGTTGATGTCCAAAAAATGCTTAGATTTAAAGATATAAGCTCATAAAGTCATGACATTTTTCATAAAACACTTAGTGAAAATTTTAGCAAGTTTAGGAAAATGTTTTACCTAACTTCTTGACCAATTTTCACCTAGTTCCAAGATAATTTAGCTAAAGTGGTCAACATGAAGGTTGTAGACAATGTTTCAGGCTTTCCAAAATGTCCAAGAACTTGAAGAGATCATTCTTGAGCTAAGAGAATCAAAGAGAAGAAGTTGGGCATCCCTTCTTAAATTACAAGTCATTTTCTTGTTGAACACATAATCCAATCTCAATGTTATGTTGCATAATCTTGCTTTGCAGGCCTTCTAACTTGTGTATCTATCCATAATTATTGGATTACATAAACTTTTGAGCTATGATCCAAGTGGTTTAAGCATTGTCCAAGTAAATTTGCCATTTTGGGGAGAAAGTTAACATTGTCATTCTTGAAAAGCAAGCTTTATGCACAAAGTCAATTCTTGAGCATCTCACTCGTTCCCTTTGATCAAACTCTATCTACAAGGTCAGAAGAAATGTGATTAAAGTGTTTAACCACTATATGATCAAAGGTACAAGGCATTGAAACTTGATTTTTCAAGGAAATCACATGTTGAGCTTAACATGTGATTTTGAATTTTGATCAACTTGAGCTTATCCAACCTTTACCTATAAACAGAGACAATATTTTTCAAGCTAACACACGAATTCACAAGCACCTCTAACTCTCTCAAACTCCCTCAAACTAGAATTTGCACAAAAAACTCCACAACTTGTCATATCTGACCTTGAACTTCTATCTCACAATCCACTCATGTGTTTCCATCCAAATCAATCACAAAGCTTCCATATATCATATACAACTCATCCTCATACCTGTTTCACAATTGTAACTCCATCTTCATCATCTACCAAACTCAAAAACTCAGCTATGTGACTTGACTTCTCCAGCACAATTCAGACACTTTCAGCATAAAGTAAGAGTTGCATTAGCTTCCTATGAGTCCAGTGAAGCTACCCAGATCATCACAACACTTCTAGAAGTGCTCAAACTCCATACATGATTTCCAGTTTTGAGGTAAGTTTTCTTAAATTTAAACTCTCTCTACATGCATCATTAGTGGTTACTTTGTGAATGAAAAATGTAGACATCATAGCCCTGAAGCTAACCATGCCTTTAGTTTTCATTTATGTTGCCTGAGTGATGTGAATTTTGAGTTTGAACTTTTTAAAAAAATTAGGTTTTATATGGTACCAACAGAAATTAATGTTCATCTTTGATTTATAGTTTAAGTTGCTTACATGGTTGAATTCGTATTGAAAACTAGAGCAAATTTCATGTTTATACTTTTGCAAATGGTTGAGAAATAAGCAAGATAAGAAATTTGAAAATGCCATAACAGAGGCTGGCGCGAGGAAGAAGATGAAGTTATAACTAGAACTGATTTTATTTTAAATTTAGTGTAACATGTATTATGAACGGATGAAACAGCCACCCTAGTGGCAGTGGAAGTGCGTGTTTGGTTTTAGTGTGTAGGGACCTGGGTTCGAGCCCCACTGGTACCCTTTTGCTTTTCACTAATTTTATTATTTCAAATTATGTGCAATCCAAGCATGTGCGTGCACCATGCGCCTCTCATCCACACCATTTGATCTTTGGGCCATCAAATCCAGCACTCCATAATGCAAGACCATGATGCACTTTCAAGAGCTGGCTATATTGAATCAGAAACAAGGCGCCTGGGCCTCCTGACTTGGGCTTTTTCCTTTTTTTGTGCTCAATCTCACCCCCTTTTTGCTTTATAACACGCAGGCCCATCTTTTATTTTTATTTTATTTTCTGAACTAAACAAAAACACACATTTGGGCCTAGCGCCCTTTTTGCTACTTTTAAATCCCATCTTTATTTTTAAACCCCCTAGCCCAATATTTTAATTTTCTTTATATTTTTTTATTTTTATTTCTTTATTTATTTTATTTAAACTAAAAATACAAAAATATATTTTCTTAAATTAAGAAATATTTTAATTTAAATAATTTTTCTTTTTTTGACTAAATTAGATTTTTTCAGCAGAAACGCTACCAAGCCAGAACAAGATTGAGATGCGGTGAAATGGCAGAAAAAGGTTCTGACCTAACCATCGTCTCAAAAGAAATATTTTCCTCTGGACAATTCTCAAACAAAATCAAAGATCTGAAGGGTTATCTCAGAATTTTGTCTAAAATAATTTTGGGGTGCATCAATCATAGAAAACCAACCAGCTCTCCTGACTACATCAACATTGATCAACAATAGCTTATGTACTTCATCGCCACCAAAGCCAAAGTTCGTCTTCCTCATATTCTGTTCAACCATCTGAAGATAAGTGCCAAAGAAACAAGGGAAGGAGAAATAACCAAAAGAGATTAGATTCCTCTGGGAAGACTCATTTCAAATATTCTGACAGAAAACAGACTTATAGAATACCTGACTGAGGCTCAACAAGCAAATGTTCTGAAACCATGTGCTGGAAAGCCTCTAAATTCCAAGAATCTGAAGAAAATGAAGATAATTGAAACCATTAAGAAGGATCCAACACTCACCCCAAGGAAGTCATCACCACCTGAAGAGTGTCTCTGAAGGATTTTCCTCTCTTCACTTAAGAACACTCCTCTGTAGAAATTGTTCTCAGGTATCTAGAAGCCTTTGAGAGTGATGGTAAGATTCCAGATGTGAATATTCTTGATATAAGGCAACAACCTTTGGAAGTTGCTACCAGAAATTCAAGTAAAAGTAAAGCTGCTGGAGAAGAAACTTCTCAAAAAAACCCAAAACTGCCAAAAAGAAAGGTGACTCACCTTTTGTTTCTGTTATTGAATTAGTATTTTATCCCCAAACCCATAAGGAAAAATGAGGAAAAAAGAAAGCTTCATAGTTGTTTTATAAGCTAACCCTAAGGAAAAATGAGGGTTGATGAATTTGGGAGCTAAAACTATCACCAAACCCAAAACCCTAACAAATGAAATGAAATAGAAATATATATAAAAATATGTTCCGCACGCATCACCTGACGCTGGAATTGCATCGCCCAACGACCCCCTTTATTAATTGGCCTAACCTGCGCCACACAAGCAACTGGGGAAAAATATCTCCCATCGCCCGACGAAGGAAAGCTTCACCCGACGACTCCTTTATTCCTCGACCGACGACACAATAATGAAGCAAGGCTGAAGCAACTGAAAAAATAAACTCCTCTCACCCCTCTGTCGCCCAACGACACGGACGTTGTGGCCTCTCACCCCCATCATCGCCCAGTGTTGCACACCATAACATCAACTTTTATTGCTTTCTCTACACAACAACAATGACATTTCTTCTTTTTCCTTATTTCTTTATTGATCAAATGCACATCTTGGAGCTCCATTTGGACTTTATTCTCAATGCTCCAATAATGCTTGAATATCTACAAAAATGAATATGAAACTATCAAACGATACACTACGTACATAAAAACGTAAATATACACAAACTAAATGTATTTAGACAAAAGTCAGGTTTATTCAACTGATATTAACAACAAAGGGTCGATAAGTGCAATAAAAAGTATACACAAAAATAGCTACAATTTTCACTTATCAGTGGTGCGTGATTTTCCTGAAGTTTTCCCTATTCAGATGTGCCACCATAAAGAGAATTGGAATTTTCTATTGATCTTGTTCCTGGTACCAGACCCATTTTGATGGCACCATACAGAATGTTGACATCTGAATTAGAAGAATTGAATAAGCAATTAGAAGACTTGCTTGAAAAGAATTTCGTGAGACCAAGCGTGTCGCTTTGGGGAGCTCCGGTATTGCTGGTGAAAAAGAAAGACAATAGTATGAGATTGTGCACAGACTATCGACAATTGAATAAAGTGACAATCAAGAATAAGTATCCACTTCCGAGAATAGACGACTTGATGGATCAATTAATGGGTACACGCGTATATAACAACATTTACTTGAGGTCGGGTTACCATCATATTTGAGTAAAAGACGACGATATTCAGAAGATGGCTTTTAGAACTCGGTATGGACATTATGAGTATATTGTGATACTGTTTGGTGTGTTTAATGCACCATGTGTATTCTGGCCCATTTGACTAACATTTACTGTTGAAATTGAAACAAGAGGATTTAAGTTTGTTTTACAGAAAACAAACTTGTACGAAATCATACGGAATCAGAAACAAAACAATACGAAAATGGAATTAAACATCAATAATACTTTGATACAGAAACAAAATTTAAAAAGATATAAAATTAAACACTATTCAAATCTTTATATAGAAATCAGACCAATTGCAGACAAACTTTCAAAAATATTTCCTAAACCACAAACCCTATTCAATTATGAAAACTTAAATTACAGACACATTCAAAACTTCCCTAAAACTGCCAGTTTTAAACGAACCCTATAAAACCTAATACCAAATGATAGAATAGGGGCGGAGAAGAATCGATACCAAAAAATTATATAGAGAAGAAGTTTTGTTACAGAACTGGAGAGAGGAAATATTAAGAGGTGCTGTCTTCTTCACCAATTCACGTCAATCACAAAGCTAGCCTAGGGTTTCAATATCTGAAACCCTAGCTGTTCCACCACCGTGCCGTTTCATCACTGCCATCCTAGGAAACCTGCGAAAACCAGAAGGATTAGCAATCCCCAAAGTCAGAAGGAGAACAAACGGGTGCGTGAAGGAATACGAACAGAGGTAAAATTGAAACCTAGCTTTTATTGTGTGTGTTGTTTTTCTGATGGAGGGTGTTGGGTGTTTAGGATGGTTTGTTGGCCGCATTGGTGGGGTTGGATCTAGGGTTTGGGTTGTGTTAAGTGAGACAGAGGAGAGGTAGGAGATGAAGAGGGATAAAAATAAAACAAAATAATGATTCTGTTGTGTTATTTTTGTAAAACAAAATATAATATGCTTACTAATCACGTGCATGCTAGCCCACCATAACAACCATATTCTTTCAATCATGACCTCCTAGCCCTAATCAAACAGTATGAATCACGCTAGTACATGGTATCCCCACGCGCCCCCACACGGAGTTCACACGGACTCCTTAAAGCTTATATTGGGCCAAGCTTAATACTAGTAACACCCCATAGTAATTTATTTTATTTTATTGTTGTGTTATAATTAGCACCCCCAACTTTATTTGGGTCTAGTCCAAAATATGGACTAGGGCCCTACTATTTGACACCCCTCTGTTTTACTGGTTAACGTTGAAACGCACCCCTTGGCCTTCTGGGCCTGAATTCAAAATATGAATTCAGGCCCTTTCTATTAGAACCCCTCCATCTTTTACTATCCTAATACTTTTTGCACCCCCCTACATTTTTAAATATTTTTTTATAAAAATTATCATGTCAGAATTTTTATATTTTCTAATTTTTATTATAATAATTATTATATATATTTATATTATATATATTTGACATATTTAAATATTATACTTATTATTATTAATTATTACACAAATTACATTATTTTCTATATTCATTAAAAGCATTATTTTTATTTATTGCATTAAAGCCTATTTTTTATGCATTTAAATAGAATTCCTTTTTAAAATAATTAACATATTAAAAAATACTCAACATATTACAAACTCATTTTTAAAATTAAATCAATTCAATAATCAATTTTCAAAAAGAAATTGTGAGTTTATTCGAATTGACTGTATGTTTAGTCTAACAATCTTTGTTATTCATGACACCTAGACTAAACGAGCGGGAAATGCAAATATCTTTGTAATTTATAAAAAATGCAAACGAACTGTGAACTACGAAATGAGATTCTGATTCCTCCTAAGAGGATACGTAGGCATACGATCAAAAATCGTGGCGAGTTCCCCTAATAAATAATTAAAACCCTTTTTCCCCTAATTAAACATAAAATCCTATTTTATTAAAACGTGCTTCTAAACCTAGTATCCTTGCGAACAAGTTAGATAAAGGGTCCCTAAAACCTTCCCCTTGTCTAGAATCGAGTCAAACCTAGAATCTTTAGACCTTTTTTAGGGTTATTCCTTTATACCCCTTCCTTTAGGATAATAATTAAGGCTGACGACTCTGATTTAAAAACCAGTTGCAACAGCTGGCGACTCTACTGGGGACTCAACCCTAGGTTTAGAAACCTCTCCCTTAGGTTTTAGGGTTTTTCTTATTTTTGGGGTTTTTTATTCTTTCTTATTTATATGTTTATTATTTCTTGCTTATTTTTTTCATTATATTTATTTATTTATGGAGGGGTTATTTTCAAAAACCCTTAGAAAGAAGGTTCGTCTATTAGCCAAAGGGATACATCATCCCTATGAATTTATGTGACGACTTCGCCTAGAGTCGGTGGAATCCCATAAAAGAAATATGTCTCAAGAGACATCCTCTTCGGGGGTAGGACTTTGGAATGACGCCTATGACTCTTTGTATAAACCTTAAACCAAAATCTCATGATGAGACCTTTCACGACTTAGAGACAAAAGTTTCAGTCTCCAAAGAGACTCCACGTAAGGGATGCACTTGTGCATATCCCTCTAGTATTACTCATGATACCCTTAAGGAAAATGTCTTTACAGGGAGGGTAGAATATCCATAAAACCAAACTAAGAGCCCACCTTTTAGAGGTACTGTTCATAAAATCCCATCACTTAGCCTTATACTCATGCATTCATACATTGTTACCTTTCATATATTCATCATCCTTCGTTTGCTTTTGTTTGTCTTATTCACAGGGTAAAAAAAAAAAAAAATATATATATATATATATATATATATATATATATATATATATATATATATATATATATATATATATATATATATATATATATCAAAGGTTTTTTGTGAGTATCTGGAAATGAATACTAAAGGAAAATAACTCGTCCGTATCAATGCTACTAAGCCAGATGTGACCAAAATCAAGGCTATAAGGGAAAGATTATATGAAAGAGCTCTAAAAACATTTACTCGTCGCTATGGGAATATTATGAACTTAACCAAAGTAGAAGTACAGCTAGACGCTATTTCTGCTCTGGTACAGTTTTATGACCCTCCGTTGAGATGCTTCATATTTCAAGATTTTCAGTTGGCTCCGACCATGGAAGAATTGGACAAAATTATGAATTTTTCCAAAGAGAAGGCTTATATGGGTATTGGGTAAATCTTCGACATCAAAATACTGGCCGAAGGTTTAAAAATCCCTTATCTTGAGTTTGCTCTTAATTGTAAAAAAGAAGGAGAGGTACGAGGAATTAAAAGATGTTACCTGGAAGATAAAGCTTTTGATCTGGCAAATAGCAAAGAGTGGGAATCTTGTGTCGACTATTTGGGGTTACTTATATTTGGTGTTCTCTTATTTCCATGCACTGTAGACTATATTGACCCTACATCCATTAGTGTGTTCTGGGGTACGAAGACTTTTAACACAAATCCAACTCCAGCTCTCCTTGTTGATATATATATATATATATATATATATATATATATATATATATATATATATATATATATATATATATATATATATATATATATATATATATATATATATATATATATATATATATATATATATATATATATATATATATTACACCATTCATACACGGTATGAAAAGAAAAGAGGAACCCTACATTGATGTATTCCATTGGTATACTCCTGGTTTATGACTCACCTTTACAAGGAGGATTACTTGATTCTGAATCTGACAAGGTATAAATGGCCTCAAAAGTTAAGGTCTCTCACTGCTAGCTCTGTGTTATGGTATGCTAGAAAGTCAGATATTTGTGATATTGTCTACAGTTGTGGGGATTTTCCTAATGTTCCGTTAGTCGGGTCACAAGGCTGCATCAATTATAATCCTACCTTGTCCCTACGATAACTAGGATACCCTTTAGAAGACAAGCCTTCAGACGAACAACTCCAAAAATTGATCGTTCATGACATGGGTAGAAATAACCAAGAGCTACTGAACAAAATTATTCGGGCTTGGAACTGGGTTAACAAAAGAAAATCTGAAAAGAAGAATGTTGTAGCAAAATAACCTTACACTCAATGGGTTCTGGACAGGATACAAACAATCAGGCTTCCTTTTGATATAGATCCCGAATACAAGCAAGAGGTCCCAGTCATTCCTGTCATGTCTTTAGAAGAGATAAATGATCTAAATAAAGCACTGAAACAGGCTCAGAGGGAGAAGGAAGAGCTAGATCTCAATCTCCTTAATTTGACCAAATAAAAAAGACAAATTCAGCACATACTCGAACCGAAAGACCAACAAATTCAAAAAGAATGTGAAGCATTTGAAAAAGAAAGTCTAAAAAGGAAGCGTTCGACCGAAGGGTTGTTAAGTGCTACTTTTAATCTGGATTCCCATAATCAGAGGCTGGAATATGCTACCAATGAAATTAGAAAGTTGAATAGATGGTATGAAAAA
Organism: Vicia faba; assembly: GCA_948472305.1. Lineage (NCBI taxonomy): Eukaryota > Viridiplantae > Streptophyta > Magnoliopsida > Fabales > Fabaceae > Vicia > Vicia faba. The sequence goes on from CATIWC010001681.1 coordinate 18,399, forward strand.
TATGTGCAAGAAAAGAAAGTATTGGAGGAAGAGTTATGGGCTCAAATCTAAAGCTTGGCCCAAGTATCTTTGGATCAGGAAGAGCAGTTGAAATATCTCACTACCAGGCTTCAGGATAGCCAAGAATCAAAAGTAAGGGGGCGCCTTGCAAAAATGAGGGAAAAAAGACATCTGGCCCAAAAAAATGAAAAGTACAAGCAAGTATACCTTGAGCTGGAAGGCCTCCGAAAATACTTCCTGGTACAATGAAGACTCTATACAGAGCTGAGAGCTGAAAAGATGTATTGGGAAGAGCAGTATATAAAGATTGCCCAAGCAGGAAGGGATAACCATAAGATAATTCCTAACCTCTACGGAGAATACCGATACTACAAAGATAAGCATGAGAAGCTCACTTTCTTAGCCAACAACCTCATTAAAGACATTCCCAGAAGCTTAAAGGACGCAGAAAGTGTAATGGTCTCTCTCTCAGAGGATGTTGATAATTTTTTCAAGCTATGCAGGACAATGGTCAATTGTTTCAGAGAAGACATCCGCAAACTGGCCTAGGAGATTGTTTTCCTTTTGTTTATTTCCCTTCCAGCAAATTTATTGCTTTAAGAATTGTAATATTTTTCAGTATCTGAAATGTGTTATCTTTTAAAGACAAATGGTGTTTCAATAAAAGCATTGTGTTTCCTATCTAGTTTGCGTATTTATTTTACAGATACTCACAAATAGAAAATCAAAACCTAGAAAAAAATACATGATATTATAAAAAGAATATATACCCAAGTGAATAAGACATTCAAAGCGTAATTCTTAACACCGTTCATACATAATCATACATTCATAAAAACATTTACATCTCATAAATTTGCAACTCAAAAACTCTTTTTTTTCAAAATATTATCCAGTTGAACCATTGGTAGAAGGAAACCACCACCTCCCTGGCCGCCATATCAAACAAGAGCTCACCAACTAAAAGCCATGGAACAAATTGAAGAAAAGCAAGCAGCTTTCAAAATGGATATGGAACAAGTTAAGAGCAATGTCGACTCAATTAGGGGAGATATGAGTCAGGTTCTTCTAGCCTTGAAGAACATCATTGATACACAAAAGTAAATTCCCAGGGTAGCCTTCGAGGAAATAACCCAAGATATCGGTGCATCAAGCGGTCACCAACTGAAAAAAGGACTAGATACATGGCCACAAAAATTTGTCATGGCTCAACACGAGATAAGACAAGAAAATGAAGGGTTTATCCCACCTCCTCTAAAGGTAGGGGCATCTCATACCCTGCAGATTCTGGTTAATAATGCTGACAATTACTTGGACCTGCAATATGGGGATTGTTGTACCCCAAAATTTTCCCTCCCATATTTCTCAACAAATGACATGTGGGGTCCCCAAATTGCTCAAGGAAGTCCAAGCGTTGACCAGACAAACTCTCTCCTAAGGCAGTATACCTCAAATTAGGGTTTCTATTTTCATCAAGATGTGTGATCCACAGAGGACTCAAATTCTAATCATAGTCCTAATATATCATCAAGATCATCCATATCAAGTTTCAAGCCTTGCAGGAGAAGTTTGCTCAGTCAATTGCTCAAATGCCTGAAAATCGACAGTGCTAGGTCAAAAATCAACTGTGGCTCACATACAGTCAAACTTCAAGATTTTTGGTCAACATCCTCATTTTGAAGTATTATTCATAATTTGATCAAGGTTTGATCATGATTCCTTAAGGATTGCTCACAATTCATCAAAACCCAAAAGTTACTAAATTAGGGTTTTATAGGAAAAGTCAACTCAACTTTGACCAAGAATAACTTTCTCATACTTTATCAGAAATGACCCATCCAAAGCTCATTTTTAAGAGGATTCAATTCCATACAATTCATCTTCAGCTCCCAAGTTCAGAATATGCACTCACCAAAAGATATAAATTTTGACATTATAGGTCCTTTTGAAAAGTCAACAAAAACACCTTTTGGGTCAAAGCTTCATACATGAACATGGAAGATTCAATTGATATGATACCAAAAGGGTTGCTTAGAGGACATACTAAGCTTTCTAAAAAGTCCAAGTACACCTCTCTAGGATCAAAATTGATAGAGTTATGCATTGGCCAAGTTGACCATTTTTACAAAATTGCCAAAAGTCAAATGTGCTCAAATTTGCATTTTTTGCTAAATGGGCCCAACTTTTTATGCTTGCACCTCAATTATAATGTGATCCAAGACTCAAATACTTATCCACAAATTATTTGCTTCATTTTTCAATTTATTTTGATTTTTCATTAATTAAAAAGTGAATTAAATCAAATAAATGATGAAAATTATAAAAGATATGATTTGATTTGTTTTTTTGACAGTTTAGAAACCAAGATATGTTGAGCTTGCAAGATCAATTCGAATCAATGGAAATTGGAACAAAAAGACCATGATTAGGAAAAATTTGGAAGGATATCATACACCATGAAAACCAAATCAAATCTTCAAAATTTATAAAGATACTAGTGGTTTTTACAACCCTAATTCACTCTAGTACATATAGAGAACGCAGCCAAGGCAAGAAAAGAGGTTAGAAGTCGTGCATAGCCAAGAAGAAAAACTGAAAAATTCAAGAAAAAGTGGGAATCATTTTTCAATCTACAAGGCGTTTCAGAACATTCCAAGATCACCAATCTCTTCCTAGACATCCCAGGAAGCTGTTTCAATCATTCCCATGGCCTGAAGCACTCAGAAACTCGTTCTACAACTCACACGGTTTGGTACATTTTTCAAATTCGATTTTTGCAATTTACGCATCATTAGCATGTTTTAATTATATATTCTTGTTCATCATTGAGTTTGCAAGCTATTGGTACAACTTAATTGCATTTTCAGTGCCGAAATAATGATATACCATTGTTAGGGTTTCTTTGCTCGTTTTAGGGTTTTTCAATATAGGCAAAATTAGACTTTGATTCTGGTACCATGATGCTCGTGGGGATGAGACGAGTTGATTGGTACCAGCACTTGTCATTTATCTTGCTTGTATACAATTTTTGAGATGAACAGGTCTGTACCTACAGCAAAGCGTCCGTAGATAAAAGCTTGGTTTCTTAAAATGACGGGCCAGTGAGGGAGACGATGTCGTGGCAGCGTGTAACTTGTCCATTTGAATTTTCGCGCATTTTTCTGAATACATCATGTGATTTGATTATATTAATTATTTCTATTATATGTACAAACAAACAAAGCAGCACAGATGGCAAGCAGGTACTGGAAACGTGCATAAGGACCTGGGTTCGATCCCCAGGTCCCAACATTTGTTTCATGTTATTTTTCATCAGGTGATCAGGCGCGTTGCTTAGCATGACGTCCACCATATGCCATCAAGATCCAACCATCAAATGCATCTCCAGCCAAGATCCAACGTGCCATCATTGAAGGATCACCATGTACCTCAACTCAACACACGCACCAGATTCAGGCGTAGTCAGACAGGCTTTAGCCTTGTTGGACCCAGAATTTCAACAACATACCGCCAGGATTGATAATGCTATCAGGCCCACTTCTTTTCTTTCTTTCTTATTTTTATTTCTTTTAATATTTTTCTTTAATCATTTTAATTAAAAAATTAATTACTATTTTTTTTATAAAATCATAAAATCAAGAATTCATGAAAAAATTAGAATTAGTTTTTTTTATCAAATTTAATTTAATTTAGTTTAACTTAGGGAAATTTTAATTTATTTTTATCAATAAAAAATCAAATAGAAATTAGGTTAAGTTCTTGATTTAATTCTTTTATTTTTTTTCTCAAATAAATAAAAATACAAAAATAGGTTTTTTAGATTGAATTAATTTATTTTTCTTAATTTAAAATTAATTAGAACTTAGGATTTTATTTTTAATTTAACTATTTCATTATTATCTTAAATAACAAAACATGACAAAAACATTTTTTAATCAATCGCAAATAGGTTTAGTCAAGGGTCAAAACCCTAGTCGTTTCGTATTTGATTCATCGCGCACTTGTTAATTATTTTTGCCAATACTTTTGTAACTGTTCACTGGTTTGTAATAGTTAATTTAGGGTTTTATTTACTTTTTAAATTCCCGTGTTTTTGGCTATGTAATTAATCCCCCACCCCGAAGCCTTGTAATAGCGTAGATTTATTTTTCTCGCATTTTTAATTCCTGCAAACATATAACTGTTTAGATGTATGCTAATAGGATTGTATGACAAGAATGCATGACAAATTAATACGGTTAAAAAACCCTAATGTGCAAAGATAAATAACTGAAACAAATCACTCGCACATATCACTCTTAGGGTATACTCTCACTTCGGTTGCCTTCGGTAAACGATCATTAAGTATAGGATACTTTAGTGGTTACCCTCCTGTCTAAAAAGATCTAATGTCCCATTCGAATGTTGCCTCGTAAATGTTGCCTTAAAATGATCTTAAGACTCTAGGGTTATTACTAAGGTGTCCTAACATTGCTTTAGTGATCGTACGTCCCTTTCGAATGTCCCTTACAATTCCAACGACGGTGCTACCTATTTCTCAATAGTGGGATAGCGCTGTCTAAAGGAAACAAGAATAGAAACGATCTTTTTTCGAGTAGGTAGATGCTAGTAGGTACTTGCTCAAGTCAAAACTTTTCACACTTACGCACCTTTCAAAACAATTTTCAAAACAACTTCGTCACACCTTTGAGGACTGATACAAGGGTTATCATGAAGTAAAACATTTTCAAAAACAAAGCACACACACAAGCAATTTAAAAAGATGAGCAAGTACCTAAGATCCCATGGAAAACCATGGATTGAAAGAGTGCTAACACCTTCCCTTTCTATAATCTACCCCACATACTCAGAATATCTCAAAAAAGGATTTTTTCTGTACTTTTTTCTTTTTCGGTTGGATGAAATAAAAGTCGGTGGCGACTCTTGCTTACCGTGACATTTTGTGAACAAAAAACGCAAAACGCAAACAAGTATTAAACAATCGGTTCTGCCACCGTATCACAGAACTGGCGACTCAGCTGGGGACATATAAGTGGGGTATACCTTAGGACCTAGTTCATCATAATTACTTCTCTTGATTGCTTTGTTTGCTTTACATTTAAGGGTTTTGTTTGGGGTTACTATAGATCCTACACCCGGATCTGGGGAATACCTTTTAGGTAAGTAGCAATAGACTGTGAGGGAATTATATGGCATAGACCGATACAGTTGAAGTAGTATCTACGTTGGTGTGGCACTTTGGTTGGTACCGGTATCCCTTGTGGAGAAACGAGGAGAATACGGGGCCGCTGCGTGATGTTGTTAAGCATCAACTGACCTTAGAACCTTTAATCGCCCAACTTGGCCATTAGAAAGTAGTGAGATAGCCGGCCTCGGTGTAGAGCTGAGAACTGGTTGATAGTCGATGCTACACTCATTGAGACCATACTCTCGGAATAATTTCGGCCGCAAGAAAAGATTGTGTGAGCTGAAACCATGACCGATGGAGCATGGTCAGTGATATTGAGATCCTCTAGAACCCAATTACTTTTCTAGGACAGGTTTAAAACTAACTTAACTTCAAGATGATATTATCTTTGACCTCATGCAAGCCTTAAACCTAAGGGCTTTGTGTGATTTGTTTGTTTGCAATACTTGTGTTTGCTATACCTGTGGTTTATCATGACATCATGCATCATAACATGGCATTCATGCTTTATTACACTAACCATTTCAAAGACCAAGGGAATTTATCTTTGTTCTATTTTGTAGATCATGGCTTCCGTGCGTAGAAAAACTATCTGAATCAGCTTTGTGGAGATACCATCCCAACTCAAAGAGCTAGTGTCAAGAATTTCTGAAACTTCTATGTTCATTAAGAGACACGGTCAACTTCTCAGCCTGGTTACTGCAAACCCTGATGAACAAATGATGAGCGTACTTTTTCAGTTCTTCGATCCCAAGCATCACTGCTTCACCTTTCCAGATTATCAGTTGGTGCCCACCTTGGAAGAATTCTCTCATCTATTGGGCATATCCATTCTTGAACAGGTACCCTTCACAGATATAGAATAATTTCCTAAGCCAAAAGTCATTGCCTCAACTTTGCATTTGAAATGGGCCCATGTGGTATCCAATTGGGAAACTCGAAGCAGAGTCGAGGGTTTTCTAGCCAAATTTCTGATAGACCAGGCTCAACTATTTTGGGATGATATGGAGTTTCAGGCTTTTGAGGATGTCTTGGCTCTTCTTATCTACAGTTTAGTTCTCTTCCCTGATCCGGACTCTTTCGTAGATGTGAATGCTATCAAGATTTTCCTTTCTCGCAACCGTGTGCCTACCTTGCTTGGAGATATTTTACACGCTCTCTATACTCGTACCACGGGGAGAAGAGGGACTGTTATGTGCTGTATGCCGTTGTTGTCGAGGTGGTTTATTTCTTACCTCCCTAGGTCTATACTAAAGAACGAAGAAGGTTTGGGTTGGTCGCACAGAATAATGTCACTCGCTCATACGAATATTATTTGGTGTTCCCGAGCTATGGAAGACGTTGCTGTTATTGACCGCTATGGGGGTACCCTAATGTCCCATTACTTGGTATCAGAGGGGGTATAACTTACAGTCCTTGTCTAGCCTTGTGACAATTTGGTCGTGCTCGAAGGGATGGTCCCCATGAGTTACTTCTCGAGGACATTGTATTCAACTATGAGGATGATGTTAAGGGGCATCGCCGGAGGTTCATACGAGCTTGGGGCATGGTAAACAGATCTGACCCCCAAGTGTTGGGACCAAAGACTTCCCTTCCTATGTAGCCTTACCTCCAATGGGTCTGAGCCCGTGCCCAGAAGCTTATGATGCCAAATGCAGCCATACTACCAGTGATTGTGGAGCCCACTATTGAAGACGGTATTCCTTACACGGTTCTCTATCCTTACATGCCCACTGATCTTGGGGAGTTACAGAGGTCTTGGATTCAGCTGAAGAATGAGCGGGATACATACAGCGAACAGTTCCATGAGCAAGAAAGGAAGGTTTTGAAGCTCACCAGGCAGCTCGAGGAAGAAAGAGTGCTCAATGATTATATCAGCACAAAGAGAAAGCATCCATGGGACTTTTGATTTTGCTTTTCTAGTTTTAGATTTGTTTTATTTACTTATTTGTAACGCCTTAAAGGCATTTTGAACCTTTCAAATTTAAGCTAATAAAGTTTTATTTATTTTGGTTTGCAAATTTAAATCTCCCAAAGTCTTTGAAATCATTACATGCGCATCCAATTATCATACACATCATTACAGGTACCCCTAGAGGTTTCTCATCTTCTTTGCTGTTTATTTCAGTAGAAATGTCTTCCGATCAAGTCATCAAAGATCTTCAGGCACAGAACGCCCAGTTCCAACAGATGTTCATCAGTTTAGAAAAGGGGAAAGAGGATCTGAAGACCCTCATTCTGAAAGAGAAGAAGAAGAAGAAGAAGGTTAGAATTATAAATATGGGCAGAAGGTTTAGAGAAAGGTTGAAACATCAAACTGATCTGACCTCTTCATCCAAAGACGGGGAGAACCAAGAAGGGGAAAAAGACCCTAGTCCTGCAGTCTCTGACAATGATACTGATTTTGATGATGAGCAATATCCTCCTGCTGAGGATAGATACAAGCAGCTAGAAGACCGTCTGAGTGCTATGGAAGTTCAGAAGATACCTAGTGAAACCACCGGCAGAAAACACAAAGCCGCCACCGAACTTTATTTATCCCGAAGGAAGGGGAAATATCGATAAAACCACAAGGGAATGGATAAGATGGTCTTGCGACCAAGAGAAAGGGTAAGGGAGCCGGTTGTGCGAGGGAAAGGTATTAGAACCCCTCGCATCTGTTGTACTCAACGGGATCCATTTTGTTTGTTTGTCTTAAAGGGTGGGTTTATTTACAACTATGCTTGCTAAAAGGGAGATGAAAGGTTTTTGATTATTACGTTCGTGAGGGTTTCGTGACCCTTTGCCTACGTATTCAATGAAGCAATTAGAACACCGTAGTTCCTCTAGAAAAAGTTGATTTGTTTGTGTTTTTTAGTGGGCGATGTTAACGCACGCATTCTAGCAATAAGCACGACCGATATCACGGTAGAACGGAGATAACATGCCCTTTGGGGAGTTTTGATTGGTTGAGTGTTTTTGCATGTTTTAAAGTATATTCAAGTAATAATTAAAGAGTGTTTTTTTGGATTTTTTTTTGGTTTGTGAATGTTTTGCGGGTTTTAAGATATATTTAAGTAATGATAAAAATGCTTTTGGATTTTTTTGATTGGTTTGTTAAGAGTGCTTATGCCATTAGGAATGAAGGAGTTGAACAGGGGCGTTGTTTATGTGTAAATGAATTTGAAACGTGGTTGAATTAAAATTTGCAGGGGGGGGGGGGCAATTTTGAGAGGTTAGAGGGGGGAAGTTTGTGTGAGGATGATGAGGGTTGAGTACGAGGGATGACTTGAGTGAATGGAGGGCTATGAGAAGAGGTTTGAAAGCTTGGGTTAAAGGAGTATGGTGAAGTTATGGTGTGGATCAATTGGTGAGTTTGTGATTGAGAATGTTGAAAATGAATCACATTCGGTTTTGTGGTTATTTCACTGTTTACAAGAAGGAAATAGAAAGGTGTTTTGGTGTGTTGTTGATTGGTGAAGTGAGGTTTAAGGTTATGGTTAAAGGGGTTAATGGAAGGTCACGATTTGTTGTTGTTGTTGTGCAGTTGAAAGGATTGTTGGGTAGAGGTTTTGTAATGAATTTTTATGTGGATTTTTATTAAGTAAAGAAAATATGACTAAACAAAATAAATAAAAAATAATTAACTAAGCTAAAAAAAATAAAATAAATTTAAAAGGGTATTAACTTGATTCTAAGGCTAAACTAGATAGTTATAAAGCTAAGAAAATTAAAGAAAGAAAATTAAACTAATTAAAAGAAGTCAAAACTAAATAAATAAATGATTAAATAGATGAAAGAAACAAATTGAATTAAACGGATTGTTGGTGCAAAGGGGTTTCGACAGGTGTGAGGTTTTGAGAGGATGTGGATTTGGTGAGGGTTTTTTAAGTGGGTTTCTTGTATGTTTCTGTAAAATTTTGTGTGATTTTTTTGGTTTCTAAATGAGATTTTTTTTGTGAACTTTATGTGGATTTCTAACACTTTATGTTTTAGTTGGTTCAACCATTATTGCAGCCCTGATTTCATGATTATTTCATTGCAAGCTTAAAATAAAATAAAAAACAGATACTACATAAGTGGTAAAGAGCTTAACTGTAACTGCCTTGAAGATGCCAAATAGAAAACAAGAGATGAGATTCCAATTAGGTACGATGGTAGACCCGTGCTTGATGCTGATCTTCCTTCTTTGTATTTTATTATGCTCTTCTTCTGCTTTTGTGTTTTTTGTGTGTATATGTTGATGTTGTTGTTGCTTCTTTGTTGCGTTTTGAATATTGCATAAACAGAGAGATGTAAAAGTGTTGTTGTGTATGGTGATGGTGCTCTTACAGTTGAAATATAAAGGATGAGATGATGTGTTTGTGGCTTTGGAGAGGATTATGAAAGGTTGTTACCGTTTCAAGTGCAGAGAGAGGTTTGGATTTGTGGAGTTAAATGTGGACGAAGGAGTATCAGTGATGGTGCAAGATTTGTGAAGGTTCAAAGGTATGAACAACTATTTTTGTGTGATATTTTTTTCTGCTGTCTTCTCCCCTTTTCTTTTCGTTGATACCACTGTTATATGCAGGAGGAGGATGAAAAAAAGAGAGGGAAAATGAGTTGAAACTTGGATCAGAACAAACCAAATCTATAACTCTGTTCTTTTGCTTTATTAAACACAATTTGTATTTATTCTAATTTTGTGTAATCTCTGGACTATTATAATGCAGGTTTTTTTCTGTTTTGTTCTGGCACCTTACAGCAGGCATTGGAGCAGCAACAGCAGGTTTTGGAGCAGCAACAACAGGTTTTTGGCGTGTTGTACTTCTTGTGAATCGAAACAAAGCATGCAGGAGGCTACAACTTTTGTGAATCAAAGAAAGCACGCAAGAGGACATTGCTTAAACAAAGCTTGCATGAAGAGCCATTATCCAATCGAAGCTTGCATGCAGGAAGCCATAGGTTGGTAGAAGTTTTCATGTAGGAGGTTGCTGCTTGGTGAATCAAAAAAAACTTGCAGGAGGCCATTGTTATCTGAATCGAAGCTAGTTGTTTCAAAGGGAAACATTTCCCAGTCGAAGCTAGCAGGGAAGAAGGAGTTAAGTCGAAGCTAGCATGAAAGAAGGAGTTCAATCGAAGCTAGCATGAAGGGAACCACTGCTTTGTGAATAAAATAAAACCTGTAGGAAGTCGTTGCCTTCTGAATCAAAGCAAGTCAGTAGAAGGTCAATGCTTTATGAATTGGAGCAAAAACAAATGAAGGAAATAATTTCTTAATCAAAGCTTATGGATCAGAGCTTGCTCTAAGGAAGCCAAATGCTCAATCGAAGCCCCTGAATCCAACTTGCTCGAAGGAAGCCAGATGCTCAATCGAAGCCTCGAAATCCAGCTTGATCGAAGGAAGCCATATGCTCAATTGAAGCCCCTAAATCCAGCTTGCTCGAAGGAAGCCAGATGCTCAATCGAAACCTTTAAATCCAACTTGATCGAAGGAAGCCATATGCTTAATCGAAGCCCCTAAATCTTGCTTGCTCGAAGGAAGCCAGATGCTCAATCGAAGCCCCTAAATCCAGCTTGCTCGAAGGAAGCCAGATGCTCAATCGAAACCCCTAAATCTAGCTTGCTCGAAGGAAGCCAGATGATCAATCGAAACCTCTAAATCGAAGCAAACTTGCTCTTCTTCAATTTTGTCAAAAAAACAAATTTATCTGCTTTGCTCTTTCACTAGTTTCCTCTTTGACTTGATGCTTGAAAATCCAATATGATCCAATTGTACTTGTGCAGACTTAAACCCTGAGAATCCTTGTGAGAAAGGCCTAATGTCCTGAGCTTTGAACCATCCTCGAGGCAGGCGACAGAAACATCTTCACAGAAGCCAAAAACTCGAAACCCTAGCATCTTGACCAGCACACATAGGGAAATAAACCCTAATCCAGGCTCTGATAAAATTGAGTAAGAACCAACATTGTAACATGATGACAAAATTCGTTCCATGATCCACTAATCGAGAACCAGACGTGCTTCCTCTTTACCTGATAAGAAAACCTCAAAACAAGATTAGACAAAAAGAGGGCGCAGCCCTAATACTTCAAACCAAAGCACCTGATCCCATGAGATGTGGGATATGCAAATGACTGAGTAATAAAATGATGCAAATGGAATTCAAAGTTCAAAGCCAGACAAGAATAAAAGAGATAGGGCAAATTTGGGGTACGACAGCTTCCCCTATTTAATCGTCTTAAACCTGAATGTGAGATTGACGTCAGCCTTTCGGAAGTTCAAGGTGGAAGATGATTAAATACCATGACCCGAAATTTGCCCTGGAGATATGGTGGGAGTGTTATTCACTGGTGTGAATGTCTGCTTGGGGAAAGACAAACTGGTCTTCTAGTGGACTGGTCATGATGGATAAAACATGGTTGAAAAAGGGTAGCTCGTACTGGGGTAACGGTGCCAATACAAGGTTTTTTTTTTGAGGGAATAAATAGTAAAGCGACTGAAAGGATACGGTTGACGATGTCGTGAGGACTGAAAGTAGAATTACTTGAAAAAATGATAACTTAAATGCAATGAGTAGAACTTGACGATGACAGAGAACCTATCAAGCGGTATTTCATGACCCAAAAAGAAAGGTAAAGATAATGGGTAAAGAATCGGCGTATACTCTATGACCCAAGAGAAAGGTCAAGTGAGGGTAAGACCTACGGGAGACCTACGACCCTAAAAAAGATAACTTGGGGGTAAGACCTACGAGCGACCTATGACCCTAGCAAAGATAACATGAGGGTAAGACCTATGAGCGACCTACGACCCTATGAGATAACGTACGGGTAAGACCTATGACCCTAGCAAAGATAACATGCGGGTAAGACCTACGAGTGACCTATGACCCTATGAAAGATAACGTGAGGGTAAGACCTACGAGCGACCTACGACCCTATAAAAGATAACGTGCGGGTAAGACCTACGAGCGACCTACGACCCTATGAAAGATAACGTGCAGATAAGACCTACGAGCGACCTACGACCCTATGAAAGATAACGTGCGGGTAAGACCTACAAGAGACCTACAACCCTATGAAAGATAATGTGCGGGTAAGACTTACGAGCGACCTACGACCCTATGAATGATAACGTGAGGGTAAGACCTACGAGCGACCTACGACCCTATGAAAGATAACGTGCGGGTAAGACCTACGAGCGACCTACGACCCTATGAAAGATAACCTGAGGGTAAGACCCACGAGCGACCCATGATCCTATAAAAGATAACATGCAGGTAAGACCTACGAGCGACCTACGACCCTATGAAAGATAACGTGCGGGTAAGACCTACGAGTGACCTACGACCCTATGAAAGATAACATGCGGGTAAGACCTACGACCGACCCACGACCCTATGAAAGATAACGTGCGGGTAAGACCTACGAACCTATGAAAGATAACATGAGGGTAAGACCTACGAGCGACCTACGACCCTATGAAAGATAACGTGAGTGTAAGAGCTACGAGCGACCTACGACCCTATGAAAAGATAACGTGAGGGTAAGACCTACGAGTGACCTACGACCCTAAGAAAGATAACGTGAGGGTAAGACCTACGAGCGACCTACGACTCTATGAAAGATAACATGAGGGTAAGACCTATGAGCGACCTACGACCCTATGAAAAGATAACGTGCGGGTAAGACCTACGAGGGACCTACGACCCTATGAAAGATAACGTGAGGGTAAGACCTACGAGCGACCTACGACCCTAGCAAAGATGACGTGAGGGTAAGACCTACGAGTGACCTATGACCCTAGTAAAGATAACGTGAACATTGAGAGTTGGGGAGAAGTACGACGTACTGGCACCACAGTTTATTTTAGTTGGTAATGTAATAACAGATGTTAACTGGGAATTATGAGGATGAAATTCTTTGTGAGGATGTTTTGTTGATATGGGATTGATCTGGCTCATGCTTCATATGCATTTGAAGTGTGACATGATGATTCATGGATATGCTATGCGTTTGAGGATGTGATGCATTATGTCATGATGATTATTGTATGCAAAATGTCAAAAACTTATTGGGATCTGTTGTCCATCATCTTGAGGTACCAATATGGATTGGTGCTTGAAAACAGAGAGAATTGAGTTACATCCTTGTCGAGCTCACTGGGGATTAAATCTTGTTGAGGAGGAGTAGCTTGATCTGACTTCCTTCATGTATTGGACTTCTGTGAATAACTGAAAAGAGACATGAACCTCAACTAATGCCCCAAGTTTCTCAGCATGGGAGAATCGGGCGCTTGGTCGATTGTAGAGAGGCGACGAGGATGAAAACTTGGTCAAGGTGACCGTTATGACTTGCTACCTGCCCAGAAGAGCGAACACTTGAACTTCATAACAATCCCCTGGGATGCCTTCATATCCATGTAGTGTTTCACATCTTAGCTCGTGATTATTATTGACTTATCGTTTTCAATGCAATGCTTAACAAAGAATTTAAATCATAATTCGAATACGAAAAATAAAGTAAAAGAACATAACAAAGATTTTTAAGGGAAGGGCAAATTTTTATTAATGAGTTTGGCCCGTGAATGGGCATTCATACATAGAAACAACTCATAAATGAGGAAGTTGCAGAAAAGAAAAGAAATACAATGAGTAAAATGGCAATAAGAAAATCTCGAATTTCCGTTAAAACTAATGTTGCTATAGTTCTTATATCCCAGGTCGTCCTAGTGCCGTGCTTCCAAAGGATAATAGTTGGGTCGGGCCATCCCGCACTAAGAGGGTGTACGTGAAGAATCTTCAGACTGCAGTCTCTCGCTTTCTGTCCCTAATTTTTTCCTGGATCGCCCTTTCGGGTTTTCAATCCACCGGGACACCCATTTTTGCCTAAGCCGCCCTTTCGGGTTTTCGACTTAGCGGGTTTTTCTTTTTTTTCTTTTTTTTAGCCCTAACTTTTGCCTAAGCCGCCCTTTCGAGTTTTCGACTTAGCGGGTCCTTTCATGCGTAGTATTTTTTGACTGAGTCTGAATTAACTGGAAGCGGAACGTCTTACCCATCCATGTTTGTCAGGATTAGAGCACCTCCTGAGAAAGCTTTCTTCACGATGTATGGTCCCTCGTAGTTGGGAGTCCACTTGCCTCTTGGATCAGTGTGGATTGGGAGAATCTTTCTTAAGACCAGGTCATCTGAGTGGAACTCTCGAGGCCGAATCTTCTTGTCAAATGCCCTCTTGAGACGTTGTTGGTATAATTGACTGTGACAAATGGCTTCCAAGCGCTTTTCTTCGATGAGATTGAGTTGGTCGAGTCTCGTTTGAATCTATTCTGCTTCATCAAGTTTAGTATCCATCAGGACCCTTAAGGAAGGAATCTCCACTTCAACTGGGAGTACCGCATCCATACCATAGACTAGTGAAAACGGAGTTGCCCCAGTGGAAGTACGCACCAAATTTCAATAGCCATGCAGGGCAAAAGGCAACATCTCATGCCAATCTTTGTATGTTCTCACCATTTTCTGGACGATTTTCTTTATGTTCTTGTTAGCGGCTTCAACTGCCCCATTCATCTTTGGCCGATAGGGTGATGAATTATGGTGCTCGATCTTGAATTCTTCATACATTTCCTTCATCATCTTGTTGTTGAGATTTGACCCGTTATCAGTGATGATCTTGTTAGGAGTTCCATACCGGCATATGATCTCTCTTTTGATGAAACGAGTGACAACTTGCTTGGTCACATTTTTGTATGAAGCCGCTTCCACCCACTTGGTGAAGTAGTCAATAGCAACGAGGATAAACCGGTGTCCATTTGAAGCGCTTGGCTCGATGCGTCCAATCATATCGATGCCCCACATTGCAAAGGGCCATGGTGAAGTCATCGCATTCAAAGGAGTGGGAGGAACATGTATCCTGTCTGCGTAAACCTGACATTTATGGCACATTTTGGCATATACACAACAGTCACTTTCCATTGTCATCCAGAAATAACCTGCTCGTAGGATTTTCTTGGACATGGAATGCCCACTGGCATGAGTCCCAAAAGAGCCCTCGTGTATTTCTCGTATAATGGATTCTGCTTCGTGTCTATCCACGCATCTGAGCAGAATCGAATCATAGTTCCTCTTGTACAGAACGTCTCCTGACAATAAAAACTTAGATGCCAACCTTCTGAGAGTCCGCTTATCACAAATCGTAGCACCTTCGGGGTACTCTTGCTTCTCAAGATATCTTTTGATGTCGAAATACCACGACCTTTCGTCTGATACATCTTCAGTTGTAAGACAATGAGCAGGGAAAATATGTGATGGCTCCTTGTAATGACAGATCCTTATACTGGGTGCATGATTCAGGTAATTGACTTTGAACATTGCTGCTAAAGTGGCCAGAGTGTCTGCCAGTTGATTCGCTTCTCTAGGAATGTGCTCAAAAGTGACTTCATCGAAAGCGGGCAACAACTCAATGATGTAATCCCTATATGGAACTAAATTAGGGTGCCGTGTATCCCAATCACCCCGTACTTGATGTATCACCAAGGCAGAGTCCCCATAAACTTCAAGAATCTTGATCTTCAAATCAATGGCGGCTTCAAGGCCCATCACACAAGCTTCGTACTCAGCGACATTATTCGTGCAATCAAAACATATTATGGCAGTGAAGGGTATATGAGTGTTGCATGGAGAGGTCAGAACTGCCCCAATACCGTGACCCATAACATTTGACGCACCATCGAACGTGAGAGTCCATCGCTCCCCTGGTTCAGGTCCTTCATTGTCATCAAGTTTCATAATATCCTCGTCTGGAAAGTCAAATTTCATGGGCTGATATTCTTCCAATGGTTGGTGAGCGAGATGATCAGCAAGAATTCTACCTTTGATGGCCTTTTGTGTGATGTACTGGATGTCATACTCGGACAAAAGCATTTGCCACCGAGCCAATCTTCCTGTAAGTGCTGGTTTCTCAAAGATGTACTTTATCGGGTCCATCTTAGATATCAGAAGTGTAGAATGTGTCAACATATACTGCCTCAAACGTCGGGCTGCCCACGTAAGAGCACAACAAGTCTTCTCAAGTAAGGAATACCTCGATTCACAATCAGTAAACTTCTTGCTCAAATAGTAAATGGTGTGTTCTTTTTGTCCAGTATCATCATGTTGTCCAAGCACACAACCCATAGATCCTTCAAGCACAGTCAAATACATAATGAGAGGTCTCCCTGGAACTGGTGGTGTGAGTATTGGTGGTTCTTGAAGATACTGCTTTATCCTCTCGAAAGCTTCTTGACAACTCTCATCCCAGTGGACATCCTGATTCTTGTGTAACAGTTTAAAGATGGGTTCACAGGTAGCAGTAAGATGGGAAATGAACCTGGCTATGTAATTCAACCTCCCAAGGAAACCTCGTACTTCCTTCTCATTTTTCGGCGCCGGCATGTCTTGTATTGCTTTTACTTTGTCTGGATCTACTTCGATTCCTCGTTGACTCACAATAAAACCAAGTAACTTGCCCGACCGAACCCCAAAGGTGCATTTGTTGGGATTAAGCCTTAACCTGAAATTTCATAAACGATCAAACAACTTCTTCAAATGAACCAAATGTTCTTCCTCAGTATGTGACTTCGCAATCATGTCGTCCACATACACCTCGACTTCTTTATGAATCATGTCGTGAAAGAGAGTCACCATAGCTCACTGATATGTCGCACCAGCATTTTTAAGACCAAAAGGCATGACTCTATAGCAAAAGGTACCCCAAGGAGTTGTGAAAGTTGTTTTATCCATGTCTTCCGGAGCCATCTTTATCTGATTGTATCCAGAGAAACCATCCATAAAGGAAAACACCGAAGACTGAGCAGTATTATCAACCAATACATCAATATGAGACAACGGGAAATCATCCTTCGGGCTTGCTCTATTCAAGTCTCGGTAGTAAACACACATACGTACCTTGCCATCCTTCTTAGGTATGGGCACAATGTTAGCAATCCAAGGCGGGTAATTTATCACAGACAGGAAACCTGCTTCGAGCTGTTTCTGAACCTCTTCTTTGATCTTCAAGGCCATGTCGGGTCTGGTCCTTCTTGGTTTTTGCTTTACATGAGGACATTCTGGCTTGAGTAGCAATCTGTGCATTACTATATCAGTGTCTAAGTCGGGCATGTCTTCATACGACCAAGCGAAGATGTCAGCATACTCTTGAAGCAATACAATCAACCCCTTCTTTTCTTCACTTTGCAAGGCGGCCCCTATCTTGACTTCTCTTTTTACCTCTTCAGTACCGAGATTGACGACTTCTATTTCTTCTTGATACGGTTGGATGACCTTCTCTTCCTGTCTCAAGAGTCTGGCTAGTTCTTCAAGGACTTCACAATCTTCCCCATTACCTTCGTTAGCATGATCAACTGAATTCTCAAGGATATAAGGAACCATAGCATTATCATTTCCAACGGAGTCCGAGATGGATCTGCATGATCGATGATTTTATGTTTTATTTTTAGAAAGTGAAAAGGAAAATAAGAAAAGAAAAGTATTGCCATTTTTATTTTGAAAAAGTAAAAGTAAAAGAAAAGACAGAGAACAAAATTGTATGCGAAAGTGCGATTTTTCATTCAATGTTAAACGAAGATTGAAACATATGGGGCCCCTTCTACAAGCTATCAGTATGCCTTGGGCAGGACATACGACTTAAAATGGAAACAGAAAATTACACATCAAAGAAAACAACTTCAGGGATGTCCATGGCAGTCCAATTGCTGAGCTCCTGGTCCGGCGCAACTTGATAGATAAATATTGAAATATCTTCATCGTCACCTTCAACATCTGTGGAGAGTACCTGTCCTTCTTTGCTCACACCAGCACTGACGAACACTTCAGAAATTGGGGGAACCTGCTGCCTTTTGAGAGGAACCCAACCAGCTTGCACGGAGGATGACGGTTGATACCCAAGACCAAAACGATTTTTCTTCTCTGGAACTTCAATCAAATTGCCCCAACTGTCATGGGGAGGTCTAGCTTCTATGAGGGCTTTGGCATCCTTCAAAGAGGCCAGGGGTATCTCAGACTTCTTACATTCCATGACGGGGATTTTGTCAACAGTAACAATCTCCAGAGCTTGAAAGGGCAACTCTTGTACCTCGCCTTCCACTTCTACGTAACGGTAGGTAGTCAGATTATTAATCACTATGTCTTCTTCCCCGCAAATGACGACAACTTGGTCATTCGCAACAAACTTCAGGCGTTGATGAAGGGTAGATGTCACAGCTCCTGCTACATGAATCCATGGACGACCCAAAAGGCAAGTATAGGATGGACGAATGTCCATAACATAGAATGACAAATAGAAAGTGTGGGGACAATCTTGACAGGAAAATCAACTTCTCCATCCACCGATCTTCTCGAACCATCAAACGCCTGAACATTTAGAGTGGAGGGCCTCATCATTACTCCGTCCATATTCAGCTTAAACAAGGTAACCTTAGGCATCACATTGAGTGAAGAACCTGTATCCACCAAAACTCGAGATAAAACAGTGTCCAAACACTTCATAGAAACATGTAGCGCTTTATTATGGGCTCTGCCTTCAATTGGGAGTTCATCATCGCAGAAACCCAAACAATTTCCCACAGCAATATTGGTGACTATTCCTTCAAACTGGGCCACAGAGATGTCTTGGGTAACATGAGCGGAACATAAGGTCTTCAATAAGGCGTTGCGGTGGGCCTCTGAACACAAAAGGAGAGACAAGATGGAAATCTTGGATGGTTTCTGATTGAGCTGGTCCACTACTTTGTAATCACCCCACTTGAGAATTCTCAAAAGTTGCTCCGCTTCTTGTCCCTCAGAAAGTCCGGGTTGATTATCCATTGCTTTCTTTCCCTTAGCCTTAGCTAGAGCTTCGCTGTTAGTTTCCTTAGGAGGTGGGGGTGGAGGAGAAAAGATCTGACCACTGCGAGTCATGTTACTTGTTCCCGCAATGTTGGTAACATTCTTGTCACCTACCGGAGGGCACTCATACCTCTTTCCATGAATATAGACTACATTGTACTCCCATGGAACTGCCTTTGAGTCGCTTCTTAGAGGGGGAATAGAAGCTTGAATCATTGTGGGGGTAATAGGAACCTGAATTGTTAAAGGAATATTGGGGGTGGCTGAAAAACTTCTCGGATAGTAGGGGATTTCCAGAACATCAATTTCTTCTTCTCGTAACACTTTCTTTATCTGTAAGACACCTTCGTCGATCAACTGTTGGATGGCCATCTTCAAATCAACACACTCTTCTGGTTTGGAAGAACAGGTTAAGCAGAAGTCATGGAGTTCTTGCAGCACTCCATGCTTTAACAAATGTTCTTTGACAGTTTCCAAAGATATCTTAATTTCATCAACCTTCGATACCAAAACCCGTTCATTGACTTCTTCAATAGCATGGATTGTTCCCCCTTGATGGGTAGGCATAGGATTATTTTGGATATTTGGACCAACAGGGTTGAAGTTGATGGCTTTCGCATCGATGAGATCTTGAACTTTGCACTTGAAAGCCCTGTAATTTTCAATGGTATGGCCTGGGGCACCAGAGTGGAATTCACAATGAGCATTATTATCATATCCCCTAGGGAGAGGATTTGGCGGTGGACCGAGTTCGCGCAATTGAACCATTTGGCTAGCAAGTAACTGTGGGAGAAGCTGAGCGTAGGATATGGGAATGAGATCAAACCTTCTTTCAGGGGCTCTCTGTCTTGGAGGAGCTCTTTGTCCTTGGAGATGTTGATTCGGTTGTTGATAAGTGGTAGGAGGTGCAAACTATTGTTGCGGAACATAACGTGGTTGCGGAGAGAAAGGCCGTTGTTGGGCCATCCAAGGTGCTGGAGTTGTAGTAATGTATACTTGCGGAACAAACTGGTTGGGAACAGAAGAGGGTGTAGGAAAATAAGGGAATCGGACTTGAGGAAATGTGGGAGCTCTTCCTTAGTTGACGATGATGGCACTGGTCTCGCCCTCATTCTTCTTGACAAAACCGGAAAATGGTTTCCTATTAATGCCTGCATTGTTGTTAGCATTATTAGAAACACCTTGAATCATTCCGGCCTTAATACATGTCTCAACATGTTCACCAATGATGACCATATCAGAAAATGAAGTAGAAGTGCTACTGAGCATATGCTGGAGATAAGGGCCTCGTAGAGTACCCATAAACAGATCAATCAACTCACGATCCAAAAGAGGAGGTTGGACCCTTGCAGCTAGTTCACGCCACCTCTGAGCGTATTCTTTGAAAGATTCTTCAGACTTTTGTACCATCCCCTGGAGCTGAGTACGTCTCAGAGCCATAGCAGTATTGTAATGGTAATGTTTCAGAAAAGCATCGGCAAGCTCTCCCCAAGTACCGGCATGGGATCTCTCTAATTACATATACCAATCCAACGATGCCCCGGTCAAACTGTCCTGAAAGAAATGCATGAGCAAAGGTTCATTTCCAGCATAGGCCGCCATTTTGCGACAATAGGAACCGAGATGTGTCTCTAGGCAAGAAGTGCCTTTGTACTTGTCGAACTCTGGGACTTTGAACTTGGGAGGAATGACTACCCCAAGCACGAGGCACATTGCAGTAGTGTTGAATCCGGAATCCTTGATTCCTTCCATGGCTCTAAGTCGCTCTTCAAGGGCATGATACATCTTCACAGTTTCGGCAACCCCGGCAGCAAGATTCACTTGGGGTTCATCGAGATCAATAACATCATGATGATCGTCGACATCATTCCTAGGAGCACCGGTAGGAGTCTCAACATTAGCATTGTCATTTCTCCCATTAGCAGAAGTGGAAGGTGCAACATTAGTAAGCTTGGAAACACTCTGGTGTAGTTCTTCTTGACCCTTAATCACGGCATGCAGAGTTTCCATGAGTTGATCCATGCGGGTACCCATAGTGTCCATATCCCGACGGAGTGGATTCTGATTCTCTTCAAAAAGATCCATTAGCCTTTGCTGGTTGCCTCTGGTATGGTAAGGATGTGGATGAGTCATCTTTGTTGTTTACTGGATTGAGAAAGGGGACCCCAATGAGTTTTTGTTGTGAAAAAAATGAATGCATGGTAATATGGATGAATGCTTTATCTTCATTTCTAATGAGACCCAAAGACTCGTCTATCCTTTTTTTTTAATTTAAATTTCCCCTTTTTTTTGTTTTTTTTTTGAAAATTTATATCAACAAGACTTGTCTTTGGATTTCTCTATGAGATATATATACATGATGATATGATGTCATGGTATGCTATGGCATGAAGTCTCAGCTCCACATATTCTGGATAACCATTGCGTAGTCCGTTGCACAGGCTGAAAGTAACAGGATCAAAAGTTCGATGTCACATGCATGGTGACAGAGTAACCACCCACGAGGTATCTACTAGGGGTTTATCACCTTCCGAACAAGGTTCTAAAGAGTTCTCGAAGTCTACGCTCTTCCTTTGGATATTACCGACGTCCCAATTACTTGGTAATCAGTAATATTCACAGGAAAAACTCGTCCGAGCGTAATATCGCGTGACAACTACTTCCGGATTACTCCGTTACAGTCTTCGCATTGCACCTAAAAGGCCAAGATGGGTTAATGGTTCTACGGCCCTCAGCTTCTCGAGCTCCCAGGTCGAAAGCAACGACGTCTTCCCGATTACTCGGTAAACATCATTACTTTCAAGGGTACCTCCACTGAGTGGGGGATTCTCATGCCTCCTTCTTCGGGGTTACTCCCTCAAAGTTAACATGAATATACCGCCCGTCCTAATCCTATGTGTAACCCAAGTCCGGGTAGAGGACTTATCAAAAGTAGTCACCAAACCCAACATCACAACGTATCCAGAATATATGAGTAGCAACAAATATGCAATATATACAAAAGAATAAATAAAGAAATAAAACAGTAAAGCAAGATAAAGCAAATAAATAAACACCCAAAAGACAAGTAAACAAAACTAGGAGAGACTCGCTAAAACTCCCCAGCAGAGTCGCCAGCTGAAACCACCAGCAGAAAACACAGAGCCGCCACCGAACTTTATTTATCCCGAAGGAAGGGGAAATATCGATAAAACCACAAGGGAATGGATAAGATGTTCTTCCGACCAAGAGAAAGGGTAAGGGAGCCGGTTATGCGAGGGGAAGGTATTAGAACCCCTCGCATCCGTTGTACTCAACGGGATCCATTTTGTTTGTTTGTCTTAAAGGGTGGGTTTATTTACAACTATGCTTGCTAAAAGGGAGATGAAAGGTTTTTGATTATTGCGTTCGTGAGGGTTTCGCGACCCTTTGCCTACGTATCCAATGAAGGAATCAGAACACCGTCGTTCCTCTAGAAAACGTTGATTTGTTTGTGTTTTTTAGTGGGCGATGTTAACACACACATTCTAGCAATAGGCACGACCGGTATCGCGGTAGAACGGAGATAACATTCCCTTTGGGGAGTTTTGATTGGTTGAGTGTTTTTGCATGTTTTAAAGTATATTCAAGTAATAATTAAAGAGTGTTTTTTTGGATTTTTTTTTGGTTTGTGAATGTTTTGCGGGTTTTAAGATATATTTAAGTAATGATAAAAATGTTTTTGGATTTTTTTGATTGGTTTGTTAAGAGTGCTTATGCCATTAGGAATGAAGGAGTTGAACAGGGGCGTTGTTTATGTGTAAATGAATTTGAAATGTGGTTGAATTAAAATTTGCAGGGGGGGCAATTTTGAGAGGTTAGAGGGGGGAAGTTTGTGTGAGGATGATGAGGGTTGAGTATGAGGGATGACTTGAGTGAATGGAGGGCTATGAGAAGAGGTTTGGAAGATTGGGTTGAAGGAGTATGGTGAAGTTATGGTGTGGATCAATTGGTGAGTTTGTGATTGAGAATGTTGAAAATGAATCACATTCGGTTTTTTGGTTATTTCATTGTTTACAAGAAGGAAATAGAAAGGTGTTTTGGTGTGTTGTTGATTGGTGAAGTAAGGTTTAAGGTTATGGTTAAAGGGGTTAATGGAAGGTCACGATTTGTTGTTGTTGTGCAGTTGAAATGATTGTTGGGTAGAGGTTTTGGAACGAATATTTATATGGATTTTTATTAAGTAAAGAAAATATGACTAAACAAAATAAAAAAAAATTAACTAAGCTAAAAAAAATAAAATAATTTTAAAAGGGTATTAACTTGATTCTAAGGCTAAACTAGATAGTTATAAAGCTAAGAAAATTAAAGAAAGAAAATTAAACTAATTAAAAGAAGTCAAAACTAAATAAATAAATGATTAAATATATGAAAGAAACAAATTGAATTAAACGGATTGTTGGTGCAAAGGGGTTTCGACAGGTGTGAGGTTTTGAGAGGATGTGGATTTGGTGAGGGTTTTTTAAGTGGGTTTCTTGTATGTTTCTGTAAAATTTTGTGTGATTTTTCTGGTTTCTAAATGAGTTTTTTTTTTGTGAACTTTATGTGGATTTCTAACACTTTATGTTTTAGTTGGTTCAACCATTATTGCAGCCCTGATTTCATGATTATTTCATTGCAAGCTTTAAAAAAAAGATACTACATAAGTGGTAAAGAGCTTACCTGCAACTGCCTTGAAGATGCCAAATAGAAAACCAGAGATGAGATTCCAATCAGGTACGATGGTAGACCCGTGCTTGATGCTGATCTTCCTTCTTTGTATTTTATTATGCTCTTCTTCTGCTTTTGTGTTTTTTGTGTGTATATGTTGATGTTGTTGTTGCTTCTTTGTTGCGTTTTGAATATTGCATAAACATAGAGATGTAAAAGTGTTGTTGTGTATGGTGATGGTGCTCTTACAGTTGAAATATAAAGGATGAGATGATGTGTTTGTGGCTTTGGAGAGGATTGTGAAAGGTTGTTACCGTTTCAAGTGCAGAGAGAGGTTTGGATTTGTGGAGTTAAATATGGACGAAGGAGTATCAATGATGGTGCAAGATTTGTGAAGGTTCAAAGGTATGAACAACTATTTTTGTGTGATATTTTTTTCTGCTGTCTTCTCCCCTTTTCTTTTCGTTGATACCACTGTTATATAGAGGAGGAGGATGAAAAAAAGAGAGGGAAAATGAGTTGAAACTTGGATCAGAACAAACCAAAGCTATAACTCTGTTCTTTTGCTTTATTAAACACAGTTTGTATTTATTCTAATTTTGTGTAATCTCTGGACTGTTATAATGCAGTTTTTTTTCTGTTTTGTTCTGGCACCTTACAGCAGGCATTGGAGCAGCAACAACAGGTTTTGGAGCAGCAACAGCAGGTTTTGGAGCAGCAACAGCAGGTTTTTGGCGTGTTGTACTTCTTGTGAATCGAAACAAAGCATGCAGGAGGCTACAACTTTTGTGAATCAAAGAAAGCACGCAAGAGGACATTGCTTAAACAAAGCTTGCATGAAGAGCCATTATCCAATCGAAGCTTGCATGCAGGAAGCCATAGCTTGGTCGAAGTTTTCATGTAGGAGTTGCTGCTTGGTGAATCAAAACAAACTTGCAGGAGGCCATTGTTATCTGAATCGAAGCTAGTTGTTTCATAGGGAAACATTGCCCAGTCGAAGCTAGCAGGGAAGAATGAGTTAAGTCGAAGCTAGAATGAAAGAAGGAGTTCAATCGAAGCTAGCATGAAGGGAACCTCTGCTTTGTGAATAAAATAAAACCTGTAGGAAGTCGTTGCCTTCTGAATCAAAGCAAGTCAGTAGAAGGTCAATGCTTTATGAATTGGAGCAAAAACAAATAAAGGAAATAATTTCTTAATCGAAGCTTATGGATCAGAGCTTGCTCTAAGGAAGCCAAATGCTCAATCGAAGCCCCTGAACCTAACTTGCTCGAAGGAAGCCAGATGCTCAATCGAAGCCTCAAAATCCAGCTTGATCGAAGGAAGCCATATGCTCAATCGAAGCCCCTAAATCCAGCTTGCTCGAAGGAAGCCAGATGCTCAATCGAAACCTCTAAATCCAGCTTGATCGAAGGAAGCCATATGCTCAATCGAAGCCCCTAAATCCAGCTTGCTCGAAGGAAGCCATATGCTCAATCGAAGCCCCTAAATCCAACTTGCTCGAAGGAAGCCAGATGCTCAATCGAAACCCCTAAATCCAGCTTGCTCGAAGGAAGCCAGATGATCAATCGAAACCTCTAAATCGAAGCAAACTTGCTCTTCTTCAATTTTGTCAAAAAAAAAAATTTATCTGCTTTGCTCTTTCACTAGTTTCCTCTTTGACTTGATGCTTGAAAATCCAATATGATCCAATTGTACTTGTGCAGACTTAAACCTTGAGAATCCTTGTGAGAAAGGCCTAATGTCCTGAGCTTTGAACCATCCTCGAGGCAGGCGATAGAAACATCTTTACAGAAGCCAAAACCTCGAAACCCTAGCATCTTGACCAGCACACATAGGGAAATAAACCCTAATCCAGGCTCTGATGAAATTGAGCAAGAACCAACCTTTTAACATGATGACAAAATTCGTTCCACGATCCACTAATCGAGAACCATATGTGCTTCCTCTTTAACTGATAAGAAAACCTCAAAACAAGATTAGACAAAAAGAGGGTGCAACCCTAATACTTCAAACCAAAGCGCCTGATCCCATGAGATGTGGGATATGCAAATGACTGAGTAATAAAATGATGCAAATGGAATGCAAAGTTCAAAGCCAGACAAGAATAAAAGAGATAGGGAAAATTTGGGGTACGACACCTAGTTTGGATTTCCGAGAATTGGGACTGGTATCGGGAGTGTTCATCCCTCAGAAGTTCAAAGATCCAGTTTTTGATAAGTATGATGGGGTGTCCTTCCCAAAACTCCATCTCCGCTCGTATGTCAGGAAGATTCAACCCCACACTGTTGATAGAAATTTCTGGGTGCACTTATTTCAAGATAGTCTGTCAGGGACTCAGCTTGAATGGTTCTACCAGTTGGAAGGTGCCAATGTCTGAAACTGGGAATATCTTGCTGCTGCTTTCTACAAGTAGTATCAGTATAATGCCGACCTTGCTCCCACTCGTACTCAACTTCAGAGTATGTCCATGGGTGCAGGAGAAGGTTTCAAAGATTATGCTCAAAAATGGAGGGATTTGGCTGGCAGAGTTCAACCCCCTTTGTCTGATAGGGAGTTGGTTGATATGTTTCTGGGGATGCTGTCTGGCCCATTTTTCAATCACTTAATCGACAGCTCGTCATCTGGTTTCACCGAGTTGATTTTAACTGGAGAAAAAGTAGAGGTTGGAATTCGAAGTGGCAAAATACAGAAGGATGCCTCTTCGAGTTCGGTAAAGAAACCTTTTACTGGTAAGAAGGAAGCCAGTGCAGTCTATAGCCCGAGGGGCCAAAGCAGATCTAAACACCGTCAAACAGTAAATGCTGTAGTGATACCAAGACCCTCAGTTACTCCACAATGCAACAATCAACAAACGGTGGAAAGACCACAGCGGCATTTTACTCGCATTAGCATGACATTGGCTGAAGTGTTACCTCACCTGCTGAGATCCAACTTGGCGACCTTGAGAGAGGCTCCCAAGAATCCAAATACTACCTCTCCTAGATACAATCCCAATGCATGGTGCGCCTACCATTATGAGATTCCTGGCCACAATACAAATGATTGTTGGGCTCTGAGAAACAAAGTACAAGACTTGCTTGAAGCCAAGGAGATATAGTTTGATGCTCCAGAAAAGTCGAATGTTATAACTGCTCCCATGCCCAAACATGGTCGGGGAGTTAATGTTGTTGACACTGATTTGTTTGTGACCTCTGTTGAAGAAATTTCCACTCCTCTTATGACTGTTAAGAAGAATTTGGTGTTGGCCGGTTTATTTCCGGGTTGTGACAAAGGTTGCCACATGTGTTCGATTCTACCTTCCAGTTGCCGCTTATTGAAGTCAGGTGTTCAGCGCCTGATGGATAATAAAGAGATTTTGTTCGAGAAGACTATGACTCCTATTGTTCCAAATGAAGACGTTGCCATTATAACCATTTCCGCCAATCCTTCCAAGGTTTCCTCGAGAAGACCTGTTAGGATTACATCCGCTCCAAGAATTGCTCCACTGATAATCACTGTTCCTGGTCCCATCCCGTACACCTAAGATAAGGCTGTCCCATGGCATTATGGTGCTGATGTGTATTATCATGGCATTAAGCAAGATCTGAAGAATGAAGAAGCTGATACTGATGTCAGTAATATTGTCGGGGCTAGTAAGGTTACCCAAAGCGGAAGGATTTTCTCTCCCGAGGTTTCCTCGAAGGCTTTCAACAAACCTATTGTCATTCCATCTGCTATTCCCGCTAGTACATCAACTACTGTTCCTATTCTTACTCCAGTTATCACCCCTGCTGCTGAGCCATCTGGGACTCGGGGCAAGGAAATTATAGGTGAGCCTGCCCGGATGGAGGCGCCTAGAAAAATCATTGTGGAAGCATCTAAACAAGAAATAGAGGAAATAATGAAAATTATCAAGAAAAGCGACTACAATGTGGTCGAACAGCTGGGGAAGACCCCACCAAAGATCTCCATGTTGTCTCTGCTGTTGTGTTCTGAAGCCCATACGAAGGCTTTGATTGCATTTCTCAAAATTGCGCATGTGCCGCAGGAAACTTCAGCAGATCATTTCAAAGATTGTGTGGCCAGCCTAACTGCTGACAATGGCCTGGGTTTTTCAGATGCTGATCTGACACCGAA
Source organism: Vicia faba (assembly GCA_948472305.1). Classification (NCBI taxonomy): domain Eukaryota; kingdom Viridiplantae; phylum Streptophyta; class Magnoliopsida; order Fabales; family Fabaceae; genus Vicia; species Vicia faba. The sequence goes on from CATIWC010001681.1 coordinate 46,211, forward strand.
AGGAAGGAATCATAATGATGTGCTGCATGTCTCGATTAAGTGCAGGGGCACCACTATGGATCATGTGCTGGTAGATACCGGGTCTTCACTGAATGTTCTGCCGAAGAAGGCGTTGGACCATTTGGATTGTGAAGGTTTGACTCTAAAGCCTAGTAACATTGTGGTAAGGGATTTTGACGGGTCAAAGAGAATGGTGCACGAGGAGGTGGACATCCCTGTCAAAGTGGGTTCTCAAACCTTCGGGTCCACCTTCTACGTAATGGATATCAGGCCATCATATTCTTGCTTGCTGGGTCGTCCTTGGATCCATAGGGCTGGGGCATTTACTTCCACACTCCATTAAATGCTGAAGTATCCAGTAAATGGGAAGATTGTCACGGTGCAAGGTGAAGAAGAATATATGGTGAGTCATCTCAATTCCTTCCGTTATGTAGAGATGGACGGGGAGTTCATAGAAACTCCTTGTCAGAATTTCGAAGAGGTTCCTCATTTCTCGGCATCAACTGAAGTTACTACCAACAAACCTCTACTAAAGATGGCTTCTTTAAAGGATGCCAGGGCTGTAGTTGAAGAAGGTGGGTGTACCAATTGGGGTTGGCTCCCTGATTTCACTCACAAAACTGACAACTTTAGTTTGGGCTTTACTATAGGGGCTCAAAGGGCTGTTAGGTGCGCACGGATTGGAAGACCTCCTCTACACATCAACAATTGGGGAGTTAACGCAATTGAGGACAATGAAGAAGATTCAGACATGGACAACTGGATCTACCCAACAACTAACAGTGGACTGAATAACTGGACGGCTAGGGACTTCATACCTGTTTCTTTTATTCCACAGTAATTGACTTTTGTTTTAAGATTTGTAATAAACAGTTTGAAACTTTACGGCCCGATGCCTTGCCCGAGGCACCTTGGCTCTGCTTGTGAGGGCTTATTATTTGTAATTTCATATATCATTAATAAAGCATTGGACGTTTCTTGCATTACAAACTTTGCGCTCCTTGTTTTTTTTCTTTTCTGTCTCTCACTTTATCAAAAAAGCTATTCTCTTACACACACTCACGTATCATACTACATATCCATATCCACTATGGATCCCATTGATAACATCTCTGCTACTGCCAATTATGACTTTAAAAATCCGATCAACCAAGCCGAGGACGAAGGTGAGGATGATTGTGAGGTTCCTGGAGAACTTGCTAGACTATTACAGAAGGAAGAAAGGGCCATAAAGCCTCATGAAGAGCCAGTTGAATCAGTGAATTTGGGTACAGAGAAAGACAGGAAAGAGGTTAAGATAGGTGCGAATCTGGAGCCTAGTGTCAAACAACGGTTAATACAGATGCTACACGACTATGTTGAGATATTCTCCTGGTCCTATGAAGACATGCCTGGTTTGGACATTGATATTGTGGTACATCGCTTGTCGACTAAAGAAGACTTCCCTCCGGTAAAGCAGAAGGTCCGCCGTATGTGCCCTAAAATGTCAGAGAAAATCAAGGCAGAGGTCATGAAACAGTTCGACGCAGGATTCTTAGCTGTCGCTTCTTATTTGCAGTGGGTTGCCAATGTTGTTCCGGTACCTAAGAAGGATGGTAAGGTACAACTGTGTGTGGACTATAGAGATCTGAAAAGGGCAAGCCCCAAGGATGACTTCTCGCTTCCTCACATTGATGTTCTAGTCGACAACACCGTGCAGCACAAGATCTTCTCCTTCATGGATGGTTTTTCTGGCTATAACCAGATCAAGATGGCTCCTGAGGACATGGAGAAGACAACCTTTGTTACACAGTGGGGAACCTTCTATTACAAGGTAATGCCTTTTGGGTTGAAGAATGCTGGGGCAACTTATCAGCGCGCCATGGTCACTTTGTTCCACGATATGATTTACCACGAGATTGAGGTTTATGTTGATGACATGATCGCCAGGTCCCAGACTAAGGAAGAACACCTTAATTATCTCCAGAAACTGTTTGACAGGTAGAAGACGTACAAGCTGAGGTTGAATCCAAACAAGTGTACCTTCGGGGTAAGGTCTGGTAAGCTTCTGGGTTTTGTTGTCAGTGAAAAAGGTATTCAGGTAGACCCTGCAAAGGTAAAAGCCATACAAGAGATGCCTGCTCCCTACATAGAAAAAGAAGTTAGAGGTTTCTTGGGACGTCTAAATTACATCGCCAGGTTCATTTCACATCTGACTGTTACTTGTGAGCCAATTTTCAAGCTGCTGAAGAAAGATCAAGTGGTAAAGTGGAATGATGAATACCATACTGCTTTTGAAAAAAATCAAAGAATACCTGCAAGAACCACCAATTTTGATGCCTCCAGTTGAAGGAAGACCTTTGATTTTATACTTGACAGTGCTAGACAATTCAATGGGGTGTGTGCTGGGGAAGCATGACCATTCTGGTCGAAAAGAGCATGCCATTTATTACCGTAGCAAAAAGTTTACCGACTATGAGACTCGATACTCATTGCTCGAGAAAACTTGTTGCGCTTTGGCATGGGCTGCTCGTCGACTGAGATAGTTATGCTGACTCACACTACCTTATTGATATCAAAGATGGATCCAATCAAGTATATTTTTGAGAAGCCCGCTCTCTCTGGAAGGATAGCAAGATGGAAGATAATCTTAACCGAGTACGACATCCAATACACAACCCAAAAAGCAATCAAAGGGAGTGTATTAGCAGATCATTTGGCGCATCAAGTCGTGGATGACTACCAGTCCATGAATTTCGAGTTCCCGAATGAGAATATCATGTTGGTAACCGACTGCGAAGAACCTGGACCCGATGAAGGACCCGAGGAGGGATCCTGATGGTCTATGTATTTTGATGGAGCCTCAAACACATTGGGTAACGACATTGGCGCTGTAATTATATCTCCTGAGGACTGTCATACTCCGTTCACCGCCCGATTATGTTTTAACTACACCAACAATATGGTGGAGTATGAGGCGTGTATCATGGGTCTTCGAGCCGCTACTGACCTAAGGATTAAGTTCTTGAGTGTGTTCGAAGATTCCGCTTTAGTAATAAGTCAGATCAAAGGCGAGTGGGATACGAAGCACCCGAACCTTATTCCTTACAAAGAGTATGTACTGACATTGCTCCCACACTTTGAGGAGATAACCTTTGAACATTTCCCAAGAGAGGAGAACTAGTTGGCGGACGCGCTAGCTACCATTTCTTCCATGTTCAAAGTTAGGTGGGACAATGAAGCTCCCCAGATTACCATTGAGAGGTTGGACGAACCCGCACATTGCTATGACATTGAGACTGAAGAGGTAGCAGATAAACCCTGGTTTCACGAGGTAAAGAGGTATCTTGAGGCTCAAGAATACCCCGAGGGGGCATCTGTTAATGATAAGAAGTTTCTGAGAAGATTTGCTGCGAAGTTATTCATCAGTAATGGAATCCTCTATAAGCGTAACCATGATTCAACCTTACTGCAGTGTGTAGACAAGAGCGAGGCAAAAAGGATCATGGTAGAGTTACATGAAGGTACCTTCGGAACTCATTCCAGTGGACATACCATGGCGAAGAAAATCCTACGGGCAGGATATTACAGGTCTACTATGGAAGCCGATTGTTATCAGCACTCTCGAACCTATCATAAGTGCCAAGTCTATGCTGATAAGGTGCATGTACCTCCGGTTCCCCTGAATGTTTTGACAGCTCCCTGGCCCTTTGCAATGTGGGGCATCGACATGATCGGTGAGATCAGACCTACTGTGACTAACGGGCATCGTTTCATTCTGGTAGCCATTGATTACTTTACGAAGTGGGTTGAGGCAGCTTCCTTTCCTACAGTAACCAAGAACGTCATGGCGCGATTTATCCGACACAATCTAATCTATCGATATGGTGTACCAAAGAGGATTATTACTGATAATGGTATAAATCTCAATAACACAATGATCACCGAGCTCTGCAAACAGTTCAAGATACATCATCATAACTCTTCTCCCTACCGGCCGAAGATGAATGGGGCTGTTGAAGCAGCTAACAAGAACATCAAGAAGATTGTGCAGAAGATGACGGTGACATACAAAGACTAGCACGAGATTTTACCATTCGCCCTTCATGGGTACCATACCTCAGCACAGACGTCGACAGGGGCAACACCCTACTCTTTCGTGCATGGCATGGAGGCAGTCCTACCCATCGAAGTCCAGATACCCTCTCTCAGGATTATGAAGGATGCGGGTTTGAACGAAGACGACTGATCCAAACCCGACTTGATCAGTTGAATCTAATCGACGAAAAGAGACTTACTGCCATCTGTCATGGTCAGACGTATCAAAAGCAGAGTATCAAGGCTTTTAACAAGAAAGTCAGACGTCAAGAATATCAAGTCGAGGATCTAGTGATCAAATGCATCATACTACCGCAAGGTGATCCCAGGGGCAAATGGACCCCCACATACGAAGGGTCATTTGTGGTTAAGAACATTTTCTCGGGAGGAGCTATGATTCTAACCACCATGGATGGTGACGACCTTCCTCACCCCGTCAATGCAGACATAGTGAAAAGATACTATGCATAATCAAAGACCCGCTAGGTTGACCGGCCTAGGCAAAAATAAGGGCTTCCCGGCGAACCAAAAGGGTTCGGGCAAAAGTAAGGGATGAAAATGAAAAAAACTATACACCCGGCAAGTCGAAAACCTGAAAAGGCGACTTGGGAAAAAAGGGGTATCCTGGTGGACTGAAAACCCGAAAGGGTGGTCCAGGAAAAAATTAGGGGTCGAAGCGTAACACTATGTCTCACTGGATCATCTTGCAACCAGACTTTGGTATCAACTATCAAGCTTGAACGGCACCAATCAATCTGATCCACCTTCGACCAAGCAGCAAAGTGAGGAAACGCTTGAAGACATAAAGGCAATAGCAGAGTTGGAACCCGATGGGATTGTTCCACATAGATGTTTTTCTTTCTTTAACATAAATTGTAATTCCTATCTTTCGGAGGCATTCTCTTACTAGGACGTCATCCTCTTTGTACAAAACGCCTATTACAGGCCAACTTCAAAAAATCAATACAATTCATTTTCACAAGAAATTTCAATTTGCTTTTCTTTTTTCTATTTTGTTTTGCAAGAACGTCCAATGATTCATTTTTGATATATGCATTTGAAAATGATTGCCGCTCATAAATATTTACACAAGAAACAAAAGACGATTACTCGTAATGCTAGAAACAGGGAAAACAAGAAGTGCCTAAACCTTACAGTTACTCTGCCCATCAGGTACCAGGATAGAGCCAGCTTGAGAACATGAGTGGTGGTACATACACTCCCCACAGAGTAAAAAGTATCCAAAGGTAGTGATGTTAGCTTTCCCGAACAGGACATAACTCTCCCCAAGCAGAGTTTATTCCTCTCACAAGCAGAAATCCAATCTCCAACAGAATTCATTATCACCAGCAACGGAAATTCATCCCCAGCTGAGTTTATTTCTCCAAATCAGCAGATCTATCAATAGAGTATCTCCTCTCCAACAAAGTTATTTTCCCGCAGAGTTGTTCTCAAATAGAGTCTCTACTCGGCATAATATCCGTAAACGAGAGACAAATCCCCAGCATGGTCATCTTTGTTCACCACCCCCAACAGAAGTAGAGGAACTATGTTTTGACAGCAGTCAAGAATACCATTTCTCATGCTCTCCGAACAATAGTCAGGGATTTATTTTCCTGGACTCATATTATTACGTCCGCATTTCATGTTCATACATCATGACATGTGCATACATCACGTATAACATAGTCTCATTTATTTTGAGAACATCATCATACAATGCATCTCATGCATCACACATAACTAACCCTGTTTTTCTTTCAGGAAAGACAATTATTATCAACAATTTCCAGCAAATCCATGATCAACACTCGAAGCTAAACAAAGTAATCACCGGTATGACAAAAGCAACCTTACCCAGGTTCCTCTTGAAGTCCTACACAGACTCATCACAAAGCAACCTTACCCAGGTTCCATCTGCAGTTTTACCCAAATTCATCTCGAAGTAACCCTACTATCCAGGTTCCTTCTCAAGCCCTACTATCTAGGCTTTCATATCAAGGTAACCCTACTATCCAGGTTCCTTCTCACAGCCCTACCATCCAGGATTTCATCTCGAAGTAACCCTACTATCTATGTTCCTTCTCACAGCCCTACCATCCAGGCTTTCATCTCGAAGTAACACTACCATCCAGGTTCCTTCTCACAGCCCTACCATCTAGGCTCTCATCTCGAAGTAACCCTACTATCCAGGTTCCTTCTCATAGCCCTACTATCCAGGCTTTCATATCAAAGTAACCCTACCATCCAGGTTCCTTCTTATAGCCCTATTATCCAGGCTTTCATATCGAAGTAACCCTACCATCCAGGTTCCTTCTTATAGCCCTACTATCCAGGCTTTCATATCAAAGTAACCCTACTATCCAGGTTCCTTCTCACAACCCTACTATCCAAGTTTTCATATCGAAGTAACCCTACTATCCAGGTTCCTTCTCACAGCCCTACTATCCAGGCTTTCATATCGAAGTAACCCTGCTATCCAGGTTCCTTCTCACAGCCCTACTATTCAGGCTTTCATATCGAAGTAACCCTGCTATCCAGGTTCCTTCTCACAGCCCTACTATCCAGGCTTTCATATCGAATCAACCCTACTATCCAGGCTTTCATATCAAAGTAACCCTACTATCCAGGTTCCTTCTCACAGCCCTACCATCCAGGATTTCATCTCGAAGTAACCCTATTATCCAGGTTCCTTCTCATAACCTTACTATCCGAGTTCTTCCTCCCTTATCTCCAGACAATAGTCCACAACACTGTAAGACCGGGACCCGATCAAACACAATTGATTTCACATTTCCCCAGAAAGTCGCGGTGCAGCTTGTACCCTGACCAAATATACAGTTCACTTCCTCTGCCCAACCCGAAGTTATTCCCAAGTAGAGTAACGGGCAACTGAAGCTCCTAAAACTCTATTTCTCTCAAGATAGAGACTAGCATTCCCCAGTGAAGTCTGCCTCAACAACAGGTATACGGGTTCTTGCAAATGAATCTCTTATGCGATCGACACCTCTCAGGATGGCATCTTCAAGCCCATCTCTGACAATCTTCCATCATCGACCTCCGAATGGCATCTGTAAGCCCATTCCCGATATCACAAGTCAAGTGTCACTTCATGCGAGTGCAAATTTCTGGGCACTCTAGTGTTCAATCATCTTCCCCCTTTAGATCACGAAAGGCAGGGTAGCCAATCTACATCTTCAGGTTTAAGAAGATTGAACATGGGAAGCTTTTGTACCCCAAAATTTTCCCTCCCATCTTTCTAAACAAATGACAAGTGGGGTCCCCAAATTTCTCAAGTCCAAGCGTTGACCAGACAAACTCTCTCCTAAGGTAGTATACCTCAAATTAGGGTTTATATTTTCATCAAGATGTGTGAACCACAAAGGACTCAAATTCTCATCATTATCCTAAAATATCCTCAAGATCATCCATGTCAAGTTTCAAGCCTTGCAGAAGAAGTTTGCTCAGTCAATTGCTCAAATGCCTGAAAATCGACTATGCTAGGTCAAAAGTCAACTATGGCTCACATACAGTCAAACTTCAAGATTTTTGGTCAACATCCTTATTTTGAAGTATTATTAATCATTTGATCAAGGGTTGATCATGATTCCTCAAGGATTGCTCACAATTCATCAAAACCCAAAAGTTACTAAGTTAGGGTTTTGTAGGAAAAGTCAACTCAACTTTGAGCAAGCATAACTTTCTCATATTTTAACAGAAATGACCCCTCCAAAGCTAATTTTGAAGAGGATACAATACCCTACAATTCGTCTTCATCTCCCAAGTTCAGAATATGCACTCATAAAAATATAAAATTTTTAACATTATAGGTCCTTTTGAAAAGTCAACAAAAACACCTTTTGGGTCAAAGCTTCATATATGAACATGGAAGATTCAATTGAGATTAGACCAAAAGGGTTGCTTAGAGAACATCCTAATATTTTTAAAAAGTCCAAGGACACCTCTCTAGGGTCAAAATTGAGAGAGTTATGCATTGGCCAAGTTGACCATTTTTGCAAAATTGCCAAAAGTCAAATGTGCACAAATTTGCATTTTTTGCTAAATGGGCCATGACTAAAATACTTATCCAAAAATTATTTGCTTCATTTTTCAATTTATTTTGATTTTTAATTAATTAAAAAGTGAATTAAAATCAAATAAATGATGAAAATTATAAAAGATATGATTTGTTTTGTTTTTTTGACAGGTTAGCAACCAAGATATGCTGAGCTTGCAAGATCAATTTGAATCAATGGAAATTGGAACAAAAAGAACATGATTAGGCCAAATTTGGAAGGATATCATACACCATGAAAACCAAATCAAATCTTCAAAATTTATAAAGATACTAGTGGTTTTTACAACCCTAATTCACTCTAGTACATATAGAGAACGCAGCCAAGGCAAGAAAAGAGGTTAGAAGTCGTGCATAGCCAAGAAGAAAAACTAAAAAATTCAAGAAAAAGTGGGAATCAATTTTCAATCTACAAGGCGTTTCAGAGCATTCCAAGATCACCAATCTCTTCCTAGACATCCCAGGAAGTTGTTTCAATCATTCCCAGGGCCTGAAGCACTCAAAAACTCGTTCTACAACTCACACGGTTTGGTACATTTTTCAAATTCGATTTTTGCAATTTACACATCATTAGCATGTTTTAATTATATATTCTTGTTCATCATTGAGTTTGCAAGATATTGGTACCACTTAATTGCATTTTCAGTTCAGGAATCATGATATGCCATTGTTAGGGTTTCTTTGCTCGTTTTAGGGTTTTTCAATATAGGCAAAATTAGACTTTGATTCTAGTACTATGATGCTCGTGGGGATGAGACGAGTTGATTGGTACCAGCACTTGTCTTTTATCTTGTGTGATACGGTGGGAGAACTGACTTGAGGTTTGCGTTTGTATTCGCAAATGTTGCGGTTAGCAAGAGTCGCCACCGACTTTTTATTTTATCCTAAGGAAAGGTTAAAAAGCACAGCAAAAACCTTTTGAGATGTTTTCTTGGGTTCGGGGAGTAGGTTATAGAAAGGGAAGGTATTAGCACCCTTTCTATCCATGGTTATCCATGGGCTCTTAGTTACTTGCTTAGATCACTTGCCTTTTGTTTTCAATTGTTTTAAATGGTGCTTGAGTGTGTGGGTTTGAAAATATTTTGAGAATGTTTTGAAAAGATGCCAATGTGGTGGCAACCTTTGTAATGATCCATGTGGGGATGTATACAAAGATGTATGTCTTTTGAAAAGGTTTTCATTTGTTTTTGAAAGTTGTTTTGAAAGTGTAGTGTTGTGTGGTTTTGAAATTAGGCAAGCGTTTTGTTTTGCAAGTTGATTCAAGTAACTAAGAGGTTATCTACTCCTAAATTTCTCAAAAGATTATTGCTATACTTTAACCCTTTTAACAAGTTTGCACCACCATTGTATTTGGTGGGCAACTTTGTGTTAGGATATGAAAGGGACAGGCGCGGGTCATTGTTTAGACCATAATTGTAACGACGTTTAAATGTCTTTGGGCAATTTCTCTAAGGGACTTGATCATTTGTTTTGTTTGTTTTGAAAAGTTTTATCGAGGGACTATGATCATTCAAACTGTTTGCTTTGCCCAAAGATGTTCAACATACAATATGGCCCTTTTATTTGAAGGCAACAAGTGGAATACCCTAGGGGGTGCAAGTGTGATTTATGTGTCCATTTTCATGCTTGTTTATCTTGTATTAGGTCAAACTATTTTTTATCGTTTTTTCGCATACAAAACCTAATTCTAGCATGTTATTATTTAGAAAGCAATAAAGTGCGAAATTAAAATTACTAAGCTATTACACAACCAAATATGGGAAGGGGGGTACAAATGTTCAAATGGGGATATTGACAAGAATTTAAATCTAAATTATTACAACAATTGGATATTTTGCAATGCATAATTAAATGTAAATTAAATAAATATGTGAAATGTAAAAAAGAAAGTTTCTATGTGTATGAGAAAATATTATTTATGTAAAAAGGAAAAAGAAAATAAAAATGTATTTATTTTTTAGTATTTTGAACTTAGGGTGAAAAACCCTAATTTTTAAATAAAAGGTATTATTACCTAATTTAATTTTACTATTTATTTATTATTTACAAAAAATAAAATAAAATGAAGTGTATTGTGAAAAAGGTATTTTTTGTATCAAATATTAAATAAAATGAAAAAAATCAAATATTTTTATATTTTTGTCTTAAATATATTAATAATCATATATATATATATATTATTAAGCCCTAGATATGTATTATACAAAAATATTTATTTATTTAATATTTTAATAAAATAAATAAAAGAGTGTTTTTTGTGTGAAATATTTTCAGAAAGTAAATAAAAATAAAAATGTATTTACATTATTTTTTACATTTTTCTAATAATCAAATATATATATATTTATGTACAAACTAAACAAATAATCAAATAAATATGCAATAAATGCAAAAAATTATGAAAAAAAAATATTTTTAATTTTTTAATGGCATGAGAAAAAATAAGTGAAGTCAACCAAAAAGAAAAAAGTCAAAAATGTTTAAAAATAAGCAAATGGGCTCAGGGGGGTGTAAGCCAAAAAGGATGGTGTGAAAAGAAAGAACAACAACAGCCCAGCCCAATAACACACTGTCTTCAACCTCCAGCTTCAAACTTTGAAAAAACGCGCGCCTCTTGCTTCAATGTCTAACTCCTGATTCCTTGATTTTTTGAACAAACTTCCAACACAAAAGATGTTAAGCATGAAGAGACGGTTCTAACCATATAAAGAACATGTCCTATCTCTCTAAGATGAGGGAGAATTTCTCTCCCCCTCTTTCCTGACCTAATTTTTCTACCATTTTCAGAGCTCAAATTCTCTCTACTCAGGCAAAAGAAATGAAAAGTAAAGCTATGTACATGTTCAGGGCTATGAGTAGGACTTTGTTTCTTCACAAACTTAAGACTAAAGATGCCTAATAAGAGAGATACGAATTCAAACTTTTACCTGTGCAGTTGAACTTCTATGTGGAGAATGAGAGGCTTTCAGTGCAATGTAATGATTGGAAAAGCTTCCTTGAGGTCCAGGGATGCTTTTTCAATGCTTACTTTGTCTTGAACCTTCTTGTATCAAGCTGTAGAACTTCACCTGCAAGTCAAAGATGTGAAAATGGTGGAAGTGGTTAGAGCAACTACAGATCGTGCCTTAGCTTCTGGATAGCTTGCATATGTTGTAAGGAAGGTAGAGGAACAGGTTTGGACAGAAATGCTTGAAGGGATTGAGAGATTGCACTCAAACTGCAGGGGCACCCCTGTTTTTGCAGTTTGAGGATGATCCTGAGATGGAGAGGGTTTGAAAGGGAAATGGCTCGTGCAAAAGCTTCAATGTGGTCTATGGAATGTGTTTGATATCTTTTGTGCTGTGTTCTTTGACTGATATGAGAGATAGCATATGTTATGGACCTCTCTTCACACTTAAGCTACCAAAAGCAAATTGGTGTTCTAGGTCAGTATAGGACCCCCTAATGTGCTGCATCAAATCCTCTTGATCAGTGTGTTATGCCCATAATCTTGTGCTAAGCAGATCTTCTATGTACTTGTTTGATTTACCAATTGACATAAAGCTAAACTTTTCAAAAATGGAAATTCCACTTTATCTAGTTTAGGATTAAACCCTTATGCAATGTTAGAACACAAAGAACATGACCTTAACACATTGAATATGCATTAAATTATTGAGTATGAAATGGTTCAAGGACCTGTAATCAAGCATAAAGCAAACTGATTTCAAATTGGCAAGGTTATGAACATGTCTTGATGAAGAACAAAAGTGAATTTTTGCCAACTTGTGAAATTCGAATCTCTCAAGTTATGAGGTTGTTTGATGAGTTCTTGGACATTTTGGAAAGCTTGGAATGTGTACTACAATCCATCTTTGAAATGCATTTTGAAATTCCAAGTGGAAGGGTATGAAAAGTGGCCTTGAAGTAGGGTAGAAAACCTTGTCAAAATAGGTCAAATTTCACTAAGTTAAAAGATGGTTTAGTGCCCTTATTCAAAAAATCATAACTTGAGATTCAAGCTTCAAATGAGAAAACTTTGTGAATCAAAGTTGTAGATTATGCAACAAGCTACAACTTTCATGTTTTGACTTTTGTTTGAATCCAAATGGATCATGGTGAAAAGATGGGGCAAAGTTGGGAAAAAATTAGGGTTTTTCATAACTTAGAAAAATTCTAAGTTATGAAAAATTCCATTTTCAAACCCTAATTTGCATTTTGTGATTTCTTGGTGAACAAGTTTCATGATTTGGCATGTTTTGATGAAAAATGAATCTTGACTCTTGATTTTGACCAAAAAGTCAAAGTTTGACTTTTCAGTATACAGTCAAAATTGATCAATTGACTGGGAAATTCAACTGTCAATCTTGTGTACTTGGGATCTTTTGAGCTTGATGAACATGTCAAGATAATTCCATTGAGTCCTTGAGGTCATATGTGAGCTTGGTTTGCCATTGGCTAGGTCAAACAGTCAAAAATTGCCCTTGTGCAGTCAAAACCCTAAAAATGACCATTTTGCCCTTTTGATGATCTGATCAAATTTCTTGTGGAATTGTGATCCAAACTTGATCAAATGGTCCATGTGAGTTCATAATGTTGATGTGGATCAAATTTCATGAGGTTTGACTGTCAATTGGCCACAGTTGACTTTTTCCTCAATACAGCTGATTTCTAGGTCAACTGTCCAATTGACTGGGTAAAACTTGGAATCAAGACCTGAAACTTGGTATGGGTAAACTTGGGAGTCCAATATGAAGCATGAAAGTCATCTTAGGCATTTTAGGTCAAAACATCTTTGTGCAAGCACAAACCCTAATTTGAGTCCACAGTGCAAGGAGAAGTCTTGAGCAGAGGAAACCCTAATTGTATCTTGATCTTTAAATGTCTTGTGATGAGAAAATGTTGAGGAAATGGGAGGGCAAATTTTGGGGTACAACATCTTGCTTGTATACAATTTTTGAGATGAACAGGTCTGTACCTACAACAAAGCATCCGTAGGTAAAAGATTGGTTTTCTAAAACGACGGACCAGTGAGGGAGACGATAGCGTGGCAGCGTGTAACTCGTCCATTTGAATTTTCACGCACTTTTCTGAATACATCACGTGATTTGATTATATTAATTGTTTCTATTATATGTACAAATAAACAAAGCAGCACAGATGGCAAGCATGTACTGGAAACGTGCATAAGGACCTGGGTTCGATCCCCAGGTCCTAACATTTGTTTCATGTTATTTTTCATCAGGTGATCAGGCGCGTTGCTTAGCATGACGTCCACCATATGCCATCAAGATCGAACCATCAAACGCATCTCCAACCAAGATCCAACGTGCCATCATTGAAGGATCACCATGTACCTCAAGTCAACACATGCACCAGATTCATGCGTAGTCAAACAGGCTTTAGCCTTGTTGGGCCCAGAATTTCAACAACATTTCTTTCTTATTTTATTTATTTTAATATTTTTCTTTAATCATTTTAATTAACAAATTAATTAATATTTTTTTATAAAATCATAAAATCAAGAATTCATAAAAAAATTAGAATTAGGTTTTTTTTATCAAATTTAATTTAATTTAGTTTAACTTAGGGAAATTTTAATTTATTTTTATCAATAAAAAATCAAATATAAATTAGGTTAAGTTCTTGATTTAATTCTTTTATTTTTTCTCAAATAAATAAAAATACAAAAATAGGTTTTTTAGATTGAATTAATTTATTTTTCTTAATTTAAAATTAATTAGAACTTAGGATTTTATTTTTAATTTAACTATTTAATTATTTTCTTAAATAACAAAATATGAAAAAAAAAATTTAATCAATCGCAAATAGGTTTAGTCAAGGGTCAAAACCCTAGTCGTTTCGTATTTGATTCATCGCACGCTAGTTAATTATTTTTGCCAATATTTTTGTAACTGTTCACCGGTTTGTAATAGTTAATTTAGGGTTTTATTTACTGTTTAAATTCCCGGGTTTTTGGCTATGTAATTAATCGCCCACCCTGAAGCCTTGTAATAGTGTAGATTTATTTTCTCGCATTTTTAATTCCTGCAAACATTTAACTGTTTAGATGTATTCTAATAGGATTGTATGACAAGAATGCATGACAAATTAATACGGTTAAAAAACCCTAATGTGCAAAGATAAATAACTGAAACAAATCACTCGCACATATCACTCTTAGGGTATACTCTCACTTCGGTTACCTTCGGTAAATGATCATTAAGTATAGGATACTTTAGTGGTTACCCTCCTGTCTAAAAAGATCTAATGTCCCATTTGAATGTTTCCTCAGAAATGTTGCCTTGGAAATGTTGCCTCGGAAATGTTGCCTCGGAAATGTTGCCTCGGAAATGTTGCCTTAAAATGATCTTAAGACTCTAGGGTTATTACTAAGGTGTCCTAACATTGCTTTAGTGATCGTACGTCCCTTTCAAATGTCCCTTACAACTCCAACGACAGTGCTACCTATTTCTCAATAGTGGGAAAACGTTGTCTAAAGGAAACAAGAATAGAAACGATATTTTTTCGAGTAGGTAGATTCTAGTAGGTACTTGCTCAAGTCAAAACTTTTCACACTTACGCACCTTCCAAAACAATTTTCAAAAACACTTCGTCACACCTTTGAGGACTGATACAAAGGTTATCATGAAGTAAAACATTTTCAAAAACAAAGCACACACACAAGAAATTTAAAAAGATGAGAAAGTACCTAAGAGCTCATGGAAAACCATGGATAGAAAAGATGCTAACACCTTCCCTTTCTATAATCTATCCCCCGTACTCAAAATTTCTCGAAAAAGGATTTTTTTTCTGTACTTTTTTCCTTTCTGGTTGGATGAAATAAAAGTCGATGGCGACTCTTGCTTACCGCGACATTTTGCGAACAAAAAATGCAAAATATAAACCAGTATCAAACAGTCGGTTCTGCCACCGTATCACAGGGATCACGATCTAGATGATGTCAATCAAGAACCTGAGAAAGTGACGAATGCCCTTATGTAATACGGTGGGAGAACTGACTTTTAAGTTTTGATTTTTATCGCAAATGTTACAGATAGCAAGAGTCGTCACTGACTTTTCTTTTATCCAATAAAGGAAATGGTGAAAAGAACAGGAAAGAACTTCGAGAATTTTCTGAGTAGGGGGTAGGTTATGAAAAGGGAAGGTGTAATACGGTGGGAGAACTAACTTGGTTGTTTTGCGTTTTATCGCAAATGTTGCGGATAGAAAGAGTCGTCACCAACTTTTCTTTCATCCAATAAAGGAAAGGGTGAAAAGAACAGGAAAGACCTTTGAGATATTTTCTTGAGTTCGGGGGGTAGGTTATGAAAAGGGAAGGTGTTATCACCCTTTTCATCCATAGTTATCTACAGGCTCTTAGTTTCTCGCTAAATCACTTGAAAATGCTTTGTTTCAAAATGCGTTTTGTGATGGGTGTAAGTTTGAAAATATTTTGAAAATGCCTTTGTTTCAGCAAAAATTGTAATGATTCTCGTCTCTATAAGAATGTATACAAAGTGTTGGTTTTGAAAATAGTTCAAAGAGATGTTTATTTTTGAAGATGTTTTGAAAGTGTAAGTGTGGAAATAGTTTTAGTTTGTGAGAAAGCAACTATGAGCATCCTATCTACTCAATAGGTCTATGTTCTTTTCCTCCTCCTTTAGATGTTGCTATCTTACCATTGATTTGGTAAGAATCCCTATCATTGGATGTGAAGGGACATGCATGGGCCATCGTATAGTCATGAATGGCAACATTGTGAGATATCTTAGAATTTATCTTAAGGGACTAAGATCATTTGTAAGGCAACATTCGTAGCGTCATCAAGGGACTATGGTCTTGTATTTTGATTATTTTTGCTAAGATGGCTCACATGCACATCATGACTATTTTTCTCAAGGCAACAAGTGGAGTTAACCCAAGAGGTGTAAGTGTGCAAGTGTTTATTTTTCATGCATTGTCTTGTCTTGGATTAGGATTTTCTACGGTTGATTTTTTTATCTTGCCATACACACCCTAATTACTAACATCTATGAAAGCGATAAAATTGCGGAAAATAAATGTTCTACGCTATCACATCATTTGGGGGATGGGGGATATAAATGTACAAATGGGTATTTCAAGAAATTAAACCTAAGTATCTATTACAAACCATATTGAATAGCTATGAAGCAAATATATGAAATATGTAAAAAAACATCGCCAAAAGAGAGGAAAAAAAACAAATCTTTCGACATCATGTGTCGAAGCATGTCTCGAAGCATGCTTATATGCATCGACACATATCCTTCTTTCGATTCTGTAATTCCAAATCGAAGCATAATGTTATGTGTCGAATCACACACCCTTTCCCCTTCTGTTTGGGCCTGTAAAGCAGTATGTGTCGAAGCCTAAGGCTTTGTGTCGAATCATGCTGTAATTTTTCACTCCAACATTGTTTTATGGTCTGTACAGGTTAGTTCTTAACATATAGTTGACAATAAAGGAAGACAAACGAAAGGTTAGCTTTGAAGGAAATGGTTATTACATATTATCTTCGAAGATGAATCATCAATGATGCTTGAAATGAAGGGTTTAAATTTAATAAGACTTACCTTGAAGCTAAAATTTGTGTTTCAAACTTGAGTTGTTGCCTTGAATGTTCTTGAGTTCGAAAAAAAGAACAGAGGTGTTGTTTTTTTCCGTTCTGGGTTTAAGAGTGTTTTAAGGCTTCAGCATTCATGTTCTCTCCTCTCTCTTTTTTTTCTCCTTTTTTCTTGCCAAAAGCCCTCCCTTTGTGTGTTGTAAAACAACTTATTTGTAGAAGAGTCTTGTTGGGGTTTGGGGGAAAAAACAAAATAAAAATTGAACGGTTTGGGTATGCTCTTCCATTGCTTTTTTTATGCAGCTCTTATGTGCTAATTCTGTGCAAATAAGGGCCTGAGATAATGCAGGCTTGGACTGGATTAGGAGCAACATAGCATGACTATTTTGTAGCAGTTTTGGAGTGTTATGGGCAGTACAACAAGCTTGGGTTTGGCAGCATATAGGACTTTGTTCAGTAGTAATTTAGACAACATGGCACTAGTTTGGTTTTGATCAATGTTCAACTTGATTCCTTCTACAAAGGTATTTTTCTTACTCTGGTTTTCAACAAGCATCTTGAATCTCTTAAAGATGTCGAATACTTTGTCCTTTCGTTTTGATCACATAGATCCACAACCTTCGACCAAACTCATCAACAGACAAAACAATATTTGTTTCCACAAATTTTATGTTCTTCGAATGGACCACATTCTCCTGAATGTACGAATTACTTCGTCCTTTCGTTTTGATCACATATTTCCACAACCTTCGACCAAACTCATCAACAGAAAAAACAATATTTGTTTCAACCAATTGTATGTTCTTCGAATGGACCACATTCATCTGAACATACCACTTACTTCGTCCTTTCATTTTGATCACATAGATCCACAACCTTCGACCAAACTCATCAATAGATAAAACAATATTTGTTTCCACCAATTGTATGTTCTTTGAACGGACCACATTCATCTGAATGTACCACTTACTCCGTCCTTTCGTTTTGATCATATAGATCCACAACCTTCGACCAAACTCATCAACAGATAAAAAAATATTTGTTTCCACCAATTGTATGTTCTTCGCATGGACCACATTCATCTGAATGTACCACTTTGAGTATGCAAGATGATCTCATTGGCATAGTCGAAACGAAAGAATTTATGGATTTCTTTCCTACCAGTAACCATATCTTGAGTAATTAGTTGATTAAGTGGTCGAAAGTTCAAATGTCCATACCTCAAATGCCACAACCAACAATCCTTGTGGTCGAACAGTTTTTCAAACATTGAACTTCTGTCGAATTGATCGTTATCTCAAATGTCCTATTTTTCGACAACGGAGATTTTAAGACCAAATTGTTTTTGGCATCGAACAATCTCAAAACTCCATCTTTCATGACAACTGAGGAGCTTTTTCGACTAGTTGTCCAACACTTAGCAAGTTGCACTTTATTCCAAGTACATAGAGCACATATTTAATCATAACTTTTCCTTCATTACTCATTTGAAAGACTATGTTGCCAGTACCTTCTTCTTTCAATGAACTATTATCAGCAAGTTTTTTTTGTTAAATTGTAATTCATAGTGTCAAAACTATGTGTGTCGAAGGGTTTAGAGGTGGATCAAAGTAGGTTGCTCAAAGGAAGCCATTGCCCAGTCGAAGCTTGTGGATCGAAGCAAGTATGAAGATAGACAACATGTTAGCTATCAATCTGGCGAAGAACCCAATAGCACATGGTCGAAGAAAGCACATTAAAATGAGGTTCCATCATCTCCGAGAGCATGTAGCAGATGGGAAGATGAATTTGGAACGCTGCAGAACTGAGAATCAGATTGCAGACATCACAACAAAGGAAGTGCAGGTCGAAGTATTCAGAAGACTAAGAACCATGATGAATATAGATTGTTTAGACACAAAGAATTAGGTGGTGTGCTAAATTGTAATTCATAGTGTCAAAACTATGTGTTTCAAAGGGTTTAGAGGTGGACCGAAGCAGGTTGCTCGAAGAAGCCATTGCCCAATCGAAGCTTGGGGATCGAAGAAAGCTTGATCTTCTTCAACTTGTCAAAATGTTCCAACCAATCCTTTCGATCAGTCATGTGGTTCGAACAGCCTGAACCAGATTTTGAATTCGACATGGTTATCTGCAACATCACACCCTTTTTTATCTGCTTTGCCCTTTCGACAGTTTCTCCTTCCTCCTTTCAAGGATTCAGAATTTTCTTCTTTGACCTGATGCTTGAAAGTCCAATATGATCCATGGAAACTATATGGGGCATTAAAAGTCCAATTGTACTTGTGCAAACTTGAGCTTTTGAAAATCTTTGTGAGAAATGTCTTGAGAAAAGAGAGGGTAAATTTTGGGGTATGATCTTTGTCGTAAGGGACTAAGATCATTTACCGAGGCAACATCGAAGGGTCATCGAGGAACTACGATATTTTAACCGAAGGTTCTTTACTAAAGCATCCCACGTTCGAGGGACATGAATGTTTTTTTTACCCGAGGCAACAAGTGAGGGTCACCCTAGAGGTGCGCGTGTGCGAAGTGTGTTATGTTTCAATTATTTTAATCTTGGATTTATGGGTATCTAGCGTTTGCTTCTAGTATTTTACATACAATCTGTTGTACCCCAAAATTTTCCTTCCCATTTTCACTTAAGACATGCCTCTAGAGATACTCAATTGCTCAAGGATGACCAAGAATTGACCAGACAAATTGTCCTCCTAAGGTAATGAATCTCAAACTAGGGTTTCAATTTTAAGAAATATGGGTGAGTCCCAAGGATCCCAAATGTTCTCCATTGTCGTAATATGTCCTCAAGATCATCCATTCCAAATTTCATGCCTTGAACAACAAGTTTGCTCAGTCAATTACTCAAATGCTTGGAAATCAACTATATTAGGTCAAAAGTCAATTGTGGCCCAAATACAGTCAAACTTCAAGATTTCTGGCCAACATCCATATTTTGAAGTGTTATCCATCATTTGATCAAGGGTTGATCATGATTCCTTAAGAAATGCTCCTAACTCATCAAAAATCAAAAATGGAAAATTAGGATTTCTATAGGAAAAGTCCTCCAAGGCTCATTTTTAAGAGAATCCAATTACCTAAAACTTCTCTTCATTCCTCAAGTTCAGGAAATGTCTCAATCAAAAGATACAAGCTCAGACATTATAGGTCCTTTCAAAAAGTCAACAAAAAACCTTTTGGGTCAAAGCTCCTTACATGAACATGGAAGATCTTGATATGAAACAAAAAGGGTTGTTTAGAGGACATCCTAAGCTCTCTAAAAATTCAAAGAACACCCTCATAGGGTTAAAATTGAGAAAGGTATGCATTGTTAAAGTTGACCAATTTTAGGAAAATGCACAAAAGTCAATATGAGCAAATTGGATCTTTTGGACAAATGGGCGTGGGTTTTGGATCTCAAGCATATCCATGAACTTATTTAGGATATTTAAATCCATTATTTTATTTTTATGATATTTGTTTTTATTTATTTGAGTTTTTATTCATTTAAATCAAAATAAATAGTGAATTAATGAAATAAAATCCAAAGATTTGTTTTAGGATCATATCATAGGTCTAGAATCAGATGATCAAGTCAAGATTTTGTGCAAGGGTTGATTGGAAGAAAAAAAGCATGTTTTGGCCAAGTTTAGAAACAAAAAATCCAAATTGCAAATTAAATCTTCTTTTCACAAATCTTCAAGATTCTATCCAATTTTGTTAACCTAATGCATTCTCATATATATGTACAACATTGCCAGACCAAAAAAAGGAGGATTGGGCGCATAGAACAGACACACAAAGTTCAATTTTTTCATAAACAAAGTGGCAGTCGGATTCACTTTGCAGAGAGATTCAAGGAGTTTTGACGCTTGCAATCCATTCCTGGGGATGTTCGGAAGCTAATAGCATCATTCCCAAGCATCCAAGCATCCAGAATCATCACGTACATCATCACAATTTGCATCCTATTTTTTGAATTTGATTTTGATCATACACGCATTATAAATAGGTTTTGATTATGCATTACTGATTGTATGAGCATTTAGAATGTGTTTGAATAATTAACTTCCAGTTTTGATGCATATATGATAACCTGCCATTGTTAGGGTTTAAAGGTTCTTTGATACGGTGGAAGAACCGAATGTTAATATTGGTTTGCGTTTTTTGTTCGCAAATGTCGCGGTAAGCAAGAGTCGCCACCTACTTTTATTTCATCCAACCGGAAAGGAAAAAAGTACAGAAAAAAAATCCTTTTTTCGAGATATTCTGAGTACGGGGGGTAGATTATAGAAAGAGAAGGTGTTAGCACCCTTTCTATCCATGGTTTTCCATGGGCTCTTAGGTACTTGCTCATCTTTTTAAATTTCTTGTGTGTGCGCTTTGTTTTGAAAAGTTTGTTTTACTTCGTTTTACCCCTTGCTTCTGTCTTCAAGAGTGTTACGAAGTGTTTTTGAAAACTGTGTTTGAAAAGTGTTTGGTGTGAAAATTTTTGATTTGAGAAAGTACCTAGTAGCATCTACCTACTCGAAAAAAAGATCGTTTCTATTCTTGTTTCCTTTAGACAGCGCTATCCTACTATTGAGAAATAGGTAGCACCGTCGTTGGAATTTGTAAGGGTCAATTCGAAAGGGACGTAATGGTCATTGAAGGCAACATGTAAGGATACCTTAGCATTTCGAAGGGACTGTCATCATATATTCGTAGGCAACATCTAGGGACAAGATCATATACCGTAGGTAACTTCGAGGGACATCGAGGGACCATGATCTTTATGATGATTTTAACCGAGGGTCTTTGCCAAGGGTATCCCTACGTTCGAGGGACATGACCATTATTTTCCGAGGCAACCAAGTGAGGTATACCCTAAGGGTGCATATGTGCAAGGTGTGTTATGTTCAGTTATTTTAGTCTTGTGTTAAGTTTGCTAATGTTTGATTATTCTTGCCATAAAATCCTATTAGTCATACATCTAGCAGTTCATAATTGCAGTAATTTAAAAGTGCAGAAATATAAAACCTAGCTATTACAAGGCTTCGGGGAGGGGGATTATGTACATATCCAAAATTGGGGGAAAAAATAAATAAAAGCGGTAAAGGTCCTACTAATCATCTATTACATCTCAATATACAGTTACAATAATAAAATGAAGTGCGAAAGAATAATAACGCGCAAATTTAAAAAGGCGTCTAAAAATCCTAAGATATAAAAAAATATTTTTGTTGTTTTTTGTTTTAATTTATAAAAATGGTTTAAGTTAAAAAATAATTGATCTAGATCTATATTTAAAAAAAAGATAATTATTAAAGAAACATGAAATTTAAATAAAAGAAATTAATTCTATATTTTTTTGGTATTTTTGTTACGAAAAGGAAAATGAATTAAAATGAAATTAAACCTAAGTTCTATTAATTTTGATTTAAAAAAAAAGTTAAAGTGTTTAGTTAATTAATTTACCAAAACTAAAATTTAATTAAGAAAAAAATTCTAAATCTATTTTTATGTGATTTTTATATTTGTTTATTGATAAAAATAAAAATAAAGGATTAAAAGAAATAAATGAAATGAATAAAACAAGAAAATAATAATGGGCCTAGTAGCAAAAGTAATCAAGAGGTGCAATCATCAGAAATCCCTAGGCTCGAATCTTCGAAACCTTTATGCTCTAACTATGGTGTTTTTTTATTCTTGCGTGGAACCTATGATTCAACCATCCATAAATGTTCTATATAAACTCAAAAAAATGTTAGCATACCATAAAGTGTGATTAAAATTAGAGATTCGAAGTTTAAAATTTTACAAAACCGGTGTTGTCAAATAGGGGCGTGCTAGGCGTGTGATGGATTTCTCTTGGGCCTTGTAAGACTCCTGAGGACTTCAAGAGTATGGTTTGAGGCTTGATGTCAATTGAGAGAGACCGGAACCTCGAGATATGACTTGCACCAATTCTTTGATTTCTGGAGAGCTTTTTGAAGAGCTTTTAGAGAGCTTTTTGAAGAGCTTTTTAGAGTGGAATTTCGTGTCTTTCAAGCTTGTATGGATCTATATTTATAGAGAAGAATGAGGATACAAGAAAGCATGGAAAGAATCTCCCTCATAATGTCGTGTTTTAAGACCATGATCAAAATTTGAAAAAAATGCCATATTTGATGATTTTATGCCATTTTCACATGTGGATGAACCTGGACATATTTGAAGGGTTATTGCATGAAACCAATTGACATAAACCAGCATAAAACTTGCCAAAAATGGATTCACATCAAAATTTACATTATTTCTATTATTTATTTATTTAATTCTGAATTTTAATGAATACAATATCAAAATAAATAGCATAAATAGTAGAAAAATGTATGGGTGGGCTTAGAGGTCGTGGACCATGTTAGGAATGAGTTTCAAACTTGAAAATATAGGCCCATTAGAAAAAAATCCAAGTTTGGTCAATATTTGCTTCATGCATTTTTTTCAAAAATTGTCCAACTTTGACAATACATATCTCTTTTAATTTTAACCTTATGAGGGTGTTCTTAGACTTTTCAGAAATCTTTGGATGTCCCCTAAGAAACCTCTTTGGTTTCATCTCAATTGAGTCTTCCATGTTCATGTATGAAGCTTTGACAAAAAAGGTGTTTTTGTTGACTTTTCAAAATGACCTATAATGTCCAAATTCATATCTTCTTGTGAGTGCATATTTTTAACTTGGGAGATGAATATGAATTGTAGGGAATTGCATCCTCTTCACAATGAGATTTGGATGAGTCATTTATGATAAAGTATGAGAAAGTTATGCTTGGTCAAAGATGAGTTGACTTTTCCTACAAAACCCTAATTTAGCAACTTTTGGATTTTGATGAATTGTGAGCAATCCTTGAGGAATCATGATAAAACCATGATCAAATGATGAATAATACTTCAAAATGAGTATGTTGACCAAAAATCTTGAAGTTTGACTATATGTGGGCCACAATTGACTTTTGCCCTAGCACAATCGATTTTCAGGCCTTTGAGCAATTGACTGAGCAAACTTCCTCTGCAAGGCTTGAAACTTGACATGGATGATCTTGAGAACATTTTATGACAATGGTGAGCATTTTAGACCCTTTGGACTCAATTATATTGATGCAACATGAAACCCTAATTTGAGGTAGACTGTCTTAGGAGAGAGTTTGTCTGGTCAACTCTTGGACTTCCTTGAGCAATTTGAGGATCTCACTTGAAATGTATTGAGAAATATGGGAGGGAAAATTTTGGGGTACAACAGGTTTGTTTTAGGGTTTTCATATATAGGTGAAATTAGGACTAATAAAGGACACCATCATGCTCAGAGGATCAAACCCAGTTGATCCATGACCTTGAATGGGATTTATATTGCTTGTGTGATATTTTTGAAATTTGCAGGTGTTTTAGTGAGTGATTTAGTCTGTAGGTAAAAGTCCTCAAGCTAAAACGACGGATGGCTGAAGAAGATAAAGGCGTGGCATGACCTGATTGGGCCATTTGAAACAGCGTGCGCTTTTTTATGAAAAAGAATTCTGGGCATTTATTTGAGTTATATTATTTTATGTTTACATCATATAATGAATGAACAGGCTGGTGTGATGGTAGAGGAAGCGCTTGGTAAACGGAAGGACCTGAGTTCGAGTCCTATGTCCAACATTTTATATTTTCTAACGTGTTGCTTGCGGATCCAGTGGGTCTCACTCCCAAGCGCGCATCATGCACTCTCAGATCCAGCCATCCAATCTGCATGGTTCTAGATCTGACGCCCTTAGCTTGCAGGCACATGATAGACCATCCTTACACCACCACACCAGATCAGGCGCTAGCAGTGGGCCAACCAGATTTGGGCTTGCCCAAAATTCAGCAACACCCCCTCCAGATTGGGTTCACACCCCCTTCAAGCCCATTCTTCTTTTCTTTTTATTATTTTTATTTAATTCCTTTGTTATTTTTAATTATTTCAAGAATCATTTATTTTTCTATTTAATCATAAAATCATAAAAAATTAGAAAATCATAAATTAGGATTTAGAGTTTTTTAATAAAAATTTTTTTTTGCAATTTAATTAATTTAATTAAATTTTAACCTTATTTCATTAATTAAAATTAATTAGAGAATTAGGTTTAAATTCAATTTTTTTTATAAAATTACAAAAATATTTATAATGAGCAATTAGGTTTTTTTTCTTTAGGGTTTAGAACTTTTTTCCCGTCTTAATCTTGCGCGCTATTATCTTTTCCATACGATTTTTTGACCACTTATGTAACTGTGCCTGGTTTGTAATAGTTAACTAGAATTTTTTATCTTCACATATTTACTTTTCGTTCATTACTTATGTATCTACATCAAAGCCCTGTAATAGCGTAGGACTTTATTTCTCGCTCTTTCTTTATATGCTTGTATATAATTGTTAGTAACTTACGTGTGCATGACAAGAACCAATTAATCAGTAGATCACTAATTACAAGATAAACATAACTGAAAAACACACTGTTGCACACTTACACCTTTAGAGTATACCTCACTTGGTTGCCTTGGAAAATATGGTCATGTCCCTCGAAAGTAGGGTATCTTAGTAAAGACCCTCGGTATAAAAGTCATCATAAAAGATCATGATCCCTAAACGTCCCTCGAGTTTTCTACGAGAAATGATATTGTCCCTCAATGTTGCCTATATGATGACAGTCCCTTCGAATGCTAAGATATCCTTACAAGTTGCCTTCAATGACCATAGTGTCCCTTTCGACAGTCCCTCAACATTCGACGATAGGGTTACCTACTCACTAATAGTAGGATGGCACTATCTAAAGGGTAGGAGGAAAAGAACACCCTTTTTCGAGTAGGTAGATAACTCTTAAGTACTTGCTTAAACCTAAAATTTCCACACTTACACACTTTCAGAAAAATCTTTTCAAAAACGCTTTCTCACACTCTCGAGAACTGATACAAGAGTTACCATAAAGCAAACAAAATCTTTCAAAGCACACAAACATGAAAACGGTTTTCAAAATGAGCAAGTACCTAAGAGCCCGTGGAAAACCACGGATGGAAAGGGTGCTAAAACCTTCCCTTTCCATAATCTACCCCCCTTACTCAAAAAATCTCGAAAAAAAGGGTATTTTTTTGTTCTTTTCACCCTTTCCTTTTTTGGATAAAAGAAAAGTTGGTGGCGACTCTTACTTACCACGACATTTGCGAACAAAAAACGCAAACTAGTATAACAGTCGGTTCTACCACCGTATCACAGAACTGGCGACTCTGCTGGGGAAAATTATAAAGTGGGTTTACCTTAGGGTCTAGATCATTTTGCTTCTTTGTCTGTTTGTTTGCTTTACTTTTAAAGGTATTGTTTGGGTTACTATAGATCTTACACCGAATCTGGGGAAACCTTTTAGGTAAGTAGCAATAGATCATGGAAACTGTGTGGGGTATACCGACACGGTTGAAGCGATAGCTATGTTGATGCAACACTTTGGTTGGTACCGGTGGCCCTTGAGTTAATCAAGGAGAATACGGGGCCATTGCATGGTGTCATGAAGCGTCAACTGACCTTAGAACCTTTAATTACACAACTTGGCCATTAGGATATAATTAGATGTTCGTCTTTGGTGTATTCCCAAAGTCGGCAGATACTCGATGCTACACTCATTGAGATTTGATTCCCGAGTTTTGTTTGGTTGCGAGTCAGTCACCTATCAAACGAAGCTTGTGGGAAAGGTCAGTGATATTGAGATCCCTTAGAACCCGGTTACTATTTATAGGAAAAGTTGAACCACTCCAACTTCAAGAGGGTATGACCTTAAAACCCATGCAAGCCTTAAATCTAAGGTTTTGCTGTGACTTGCTTGTGCTTGATATACATGTGATTTCTTAAGATAATCATACACATCATGAAATCATGCCACAACATTTCCTTAACCATTTCAAGGATCTCAAGGGTTAGTGGTGCAGGTTATGGTAAATCAGACGTCTAGCAAGGGACAAAGGGGATTTATTTTCCTCTAGCCAATACCGTCAAAAGATCAAAACTCAACAACTTGAGTCAGGGGCTATGACCCACTTGATATGGTGATATTGACTCTCGTAGAAGGACACTTACCGATACGAAGTTCTTCAATCAAAGTTGCGAATTCTGACATTTTCTTATTTACCTCCCCTATCTGATAGGGAGCTAGTGGATATGTTTCTGGGTACCCTGTCTGGTCCATTCTTCAATCACCTGATTGGAAGCTCCTTAGCTGGCTTTACTGAATTGATCTTGACAGGGGAAATAGTGGAAGTTGGAATTAGGAGTGGTAAGATTCAATAGTATGCATCCTCCAGTGCAGTAAGGAAGCCATTTGCTTGAGAAAAAAGAGGTCAGTGTTGTTTACAATCAAAGGAATCAGGACAGAACGGAACACCGTCCGACGGTAGGGGCTGTTATGATCTCTAAACCTGCACATATTCAACAAAGGAACAATCATCCTAGAACAGAAAGGCCGGCAAGACAGTTTACCCGGATAAATATGACTTTGTCTCAAATCTTGCCACAATTATTGAAGTTCAATCTGGTAACTTTGAAGGAATCTCTGAAGAATCCTAATACGGCCTCTCCACGCTACAATCAAAATGCTCAATGCGCCTACCATTCTGAGACTCTGGGGCATGACACGAACGACTTTTGGGCTTTGAAGAACAAGGTGAAGGATCTGATCGAGGCAAAGGAGATTGAATTTGATCCCTCTGAGACTCACAACGTCATAACTACACCCATGCCCAAGCACGACTCGGGAATCAATGCTATTGATGTTGTCTCCGCCATGGAAGATACTGATAATGAGAATGACATGGATAGCTGGATCTTCCTTACTATCAATGGTGGACCCAGTAACTGGACGGAAAAAGACTTTGTACCGATTACTTTTGGTTAAAAGT
Organism: Vicia faba; assembly: GCA_948472305.1. Taxonomy (NCBI): domain Eukaryota; kingdom Viridiplantae; phylum Streptophyta; class Magnoliopsida; order Fabales; family Fabaceae; genus Vicia; species Vicia faba. The sequence goes on from CATIWC010001681.1 coordinate 73,840, forward strand.
AATTGTCTTTCTTGTTTTTTGGATATGTAATAAACAATATAACTTTATGGTCATGTGTCTTACCCGGGGCACATTGGTTTATTTGTGAGGGTTATCATGTTTCATTTTCATATAGCATTAACAAAGCATTGGACGTTTATGCATACAAATTTTTCGCTCTTTGTTTTTCTTTTCTGCTTTTACTTTGTCTATACAACTATGCTCTTACACACACTCACATATCAAATTGCAGATCCATATCCACTATGGATCCCATTGATAACAGTTATGCTACCGCCGATTATGACTTTGAAAATATGATCAACCAAGTCGAGGACGAAGGTGAAGAAGATTGTGAGGTACCTGGAGAACTTGCTAGGCTGTTACAGCAGGAAGAGAGGTCTATACAGCCTCATGAAGAGCCAGTCGAGACAATAAACTTGGGCACAGAGGAAGACAGAAAAAAAGTCAAGGTCGGTGCAAATCTGGGGCTTAATGTCAAACAGCGGTTGATACAAATGTTTCATGATTATGTTGAGATCTTTGGCTGGTAATATGAAGACATGCCGGGACTAGACACAGATATTGTGGTTCACCGTTTGCCAACTAAAAAAGATTGCCTTCAGGTAAAGCAGAAGGTCCATCGTATGTGTCCTGAAATGTCAGAGAAGATCAAAGCAGAGGCTATGAAGCAGTTCAATGCTAGTTTCTTAGCTATCACCTCTTATCCCCAATGGGTTGCCAACGTAGTTCCGATGCCTAAAAATGACGGCAAGGTATGGATGTGTGTGGACTACAGAGATTTGAACAGGGCAAGCCCCAAGGATGACTTTCTGCTCCCCCACATCGACGTTCTAGTTGACAACACCGTGCAACACAAGGTATTTTCCTTCATAGATGGTTTCTCTGGTTACAATCAGATCAAGATGGCACCCGAAGACATGGAGAAGACAACCTTCATTACGCAATGGGGCACTTTCTGCTACAAAGTGATGTCGTTTGGATTAAATAATGCTGGGGAAAGCTATCAACGAGCCATGGTAGCCTTATTTCATGATATGATTCACCATAAGATAGAGGTCTATGTTGATGACATGATAGCCAGGTCTCAAACTGAGGAAGAACACCTTGATCATCTATAAAAGTTGTTTGATAGGTTAAATATGTACAAGTTGAGGTTAAATCCGAACAAGTGCACCTTCGGGGTAAGGTCTCGTAAACTTCTGGGTTTCGTTGTTAGTGACAAGGGTATTCAGGTGGACCTTGCAAAGGTAAAGGCTATACAAGAGATGTCGGCTCCTCGCACTGAGAAAGAGGTTAGAGGCTTTTTGGGATGACTAAATTACATTTCCAGGTTCATTTTCCATTTAACTACTACTTGTGACCCAATCTTCAAACTCCTGAAGAAAGATCAAGTGGTAAAGTGGAATGACGAATGCTAGACTTCCTTTGAAAGAATCAAGGAATACCTTCAAGAACCACCAATTCTGATGCCTCTGATTGAAGGAAGACATTTGATAATGTACTTAACAGTGTTAGATAATTCAATGTGGGTGTGTGCTGGGGCAGCATGACGAGTCTGGTCGAAAAGAGCATGCAATATACTACCTTAGCAAAAAGTTTACCGACTATGAAACAAGATACTCACTGCTCGAGAAAACTTGTTGCGCTTTGGCATGGGCTGCTCGCCGACTGAGACAGTATATGTTGACCCACACTACTTTGTTAATATCTAAGATGGATACGATCAAGTACATCTTTGAGAAGCCCGCTCTCTCCGGAAGAATAGCAAGATGGAAAATGATCTTGACCGAATATTATATCCAATACACAACCCAGAAAGCAATCAAGGGAAGTGTACTAGCTGATCATTTGGCTCATCAGGTTGTGGATGACTACTAGTCCATGAATTTTGATGGAGCCTCCAACACACTCGGCAATGGCATTGGTGCTGTAATCATATCTCCCGAAGGCTTTCATACTCCTTTCACGGCCAGATTATGTTTCAACTATACCAACAGTATGGTGGAGTATGAAGCATGTATCATGGGTCTCAAAGCTGCTATTGACTTGAGGATCAAGTTCTTGAGCATTTTCGGGGATTCAGCCTTGGTAATAAGTCAGATCAAAGGAGAGTGGGATATGAAGCACTCGAATATGATCCTGTAAAAAGAACATGTGCTGACATTGCTTCCACACTTTGAAGAGGTCACCTTTGAACATTTTCCACGAGAAGAGAATCAGTTAGCGGACGCTCTAGCTACCATGTCATCTATGTTCAAGGTCAAGTGGGACAACGAGGCTCCCCAAATCACTATTGAGAGGTTGGACAAACCAGCATACTGCTACGAGATTTCCACTGAAGAAGTAGCAGACAAACCTTGGTTTCATGAAGTGAAAAGGTATCTCAAGGCTCAAGAATATCCTGAGGGGGCATTTGTCAATGATAAGAAGTTTCTGAGAGGGTTCGCCGCAAAGTTCTTCCTCACTAATGGAATCCTCTACAAGCACAACCATGACTCTATTTCACTTTGGTGCATAGACAAGAGCGAAGCAGAGAGGATTATGGCAGATTTACATGAAGGTACCTTTGGAACCCATTCTAGTGGACATACCATGGCTAAAAAGATCCTACGGGCAGGATACTATTGGTCCACTATAGAAGCAGATTGTTATCAGCATTCCCGAACTTGTCACAAATGCCATATCTATGTTGATAAAGTGCATGTACCTCTGGTTCCCTTGAACGTCTTGACAGCTCCCCGGCCCTTTGCAATGTGGGGCATCGACATGATCGAAGAGATTAGACCTACCGCTTCCAATGGGCATCGCTTCATCTTAGTCGCCATTGATTACTTCACGAAGTGGGTTGAGGCTGCCTCTTTTGCTACTGTTACCAAGAATATGGTGGCGTGATTTATCAAGCATAACTTGATTTGTCGGTATGGTGTGCCAGAGAGAATCATCACTGACAATGGTAAAAATCTCAACAATACAATGATCACCAAACTCTGTAAACAATTCAAGATCCAGCCTCATAATTCTTCCCCTTACTGGCCGAAGATGAATGGCAATGTGGAGGATGCTAATAAGAACATTAAGAAAATCATACAGAAGATGACGGTGACCTACAAAGACTGGCATAAGATGTTACCATTTTCTATTCATGGTTATCTCACCTCATCACGAACGTCGACAGAGGCAACACCTTATTCTCGGGTATATGGTGTGGAGGTGTCCTATCTATTGAGGTCCAAATCCCTTCTTTGAGGATCATGAAGGATGCATGCTTAAACGAAGATGATTGGATCATGACTCGACTTGATCAATTGAATCTGATTGATGAGAAAAGACTTATTGTTGTCTGTCATGGTCAAATGTATCAAAAATGGATAATCAAGGCTTTCAACAAAAAGGTCAGACGTCAAGTGTATCAAGTGGGTGATCTAGTAATCAAGCGCATCATACTACCACAAGGTGATCCCAGGGGCAAATGGACCCCCACGTACGAAGGGCCATTTATGTTCAAAAGCATATTTTCTGGTGGAGCCATGATTCTGACTACCATGGATGGTGACGACCTTCCTCATTCTGTTAATGCAGACATAGTGAAGAGATACTCCGCGTGAATAAAGACCCGCTGGGTTGACTGGCCTAGGCAAAAATAAGGGCATACCGGCGAAACAAAAGGGTTCAGGCACAAATTAGGGATAAAAACAATAAAAATATATACACCCGGCAAGTCGAAAACCTACAAAGGCTGCTTGGGCAAAAAAGGGTATCCCGGTGGACTGAAAACCCGAAAGGGCGGTCCAGGAAAAATTTAGGGATTTGAAGTGTATCACTATGTCCCTATTGGATTACCTTGCGACCAGACTTCAGTATCAACTATCAAGCTCAAATGGTACCGATTAATCCAGTCAGCTTCGAACAAGTAGCAAAGTGATGAGACGCTCGAAGGCATAAGGGAAATAGCAGAATTGAAACTCAATGGGATTGTTACACATAGCTGTTTTCTTCTCTTTGTACACTATTTTGTATAGTTTTCACTTTCACGGCGGTGTTCTCCTACTAGAATGTCAGCCTCTTCGTACAAAATGCTTGTTATAGGCAAACTTCAAAAAAAATCAATATAAATCATTTCTTTGAAAGTATAAAACTGTTTGTTTTTCTTCTTCTGTTTTGTTTTGCAAAAACGTCCAATAACCTATTCTTGACATATGCATTTAAATATGATTGTTATTCACAAATGTTTGCATAAGAAACAGAAAGACAATTGCTCATGACTTTAAGGAACGGGGCAAAGTTTAAAAAACCATTTTAGTCCCGACAGCTACTCCTTCCAACAGGTACAGGGGAAGAGACAGTTTTGAGACGAAGTCACCATTGCATATGACCCTTTGACGTCTATGTTCCCCACAGATTAGAAACAACCAAAGTTTCGATCTCCTTCCCCGAGCAGGAATTACTTCCTCCAGTCAAGAGCTGAAATCTGTATTCCGCAGCCGAGTTTTATAATTTCCAACAGTTATAAAATCTCCTCCCGAGTAGAGTTTATTTCTCTAACTACGGAAGTTTCATTCCCTAACAGAGTTTATTTCTCTACAACGGAAAAATCTTCCAATAAAGCATCTCCCTCCATAGAGTTATTCTCAAGCAGAGTCAATCCCCAGCAGAACATCCTCAAACAGGAAGAGGAAATCCCCAGCAAATCATATCCATCCATCATCCCCAACGGAAACGAAGGATTCAACCTCCTTATACTCTTCAGCAGCAGTCCGAGATTTACTTTCCCATACTAAGAAACATCACAATAGCATTCCATATTCATACATTATGGCATGCACATATACATCACATACAGCATAATCTCATCTATTTTTGAGAACATCACCATAATGCCTTTCATGCATCATGACATTGCATATGACTAACTGTTTGCCTTTTCAGGGAAAAGATCAAATCAATAAACATCGTTGGCTACTTATGTGACCTGGTGGTTTTCTCAAAAGCTACGCCTGATGAAAGGCTATTTCATTATCTTCCTCGGAATGATGTTCTCAGAAGACCTTCTCTGGTTCAGTCAGATCTCCACTAAGATCTCCCTGATTCTTATTCCAGTTAAAGATATCCCAAGACTTTTGTCTAGTTCAATTGAATCTATCCTAAGAATCTTCTGATTTCTGTTCCAGTCAAAGCTAATTAAAGACCTTCTCTGGTTCAGTCAGATCACCACTAAGATCTCTCTGATTCCTATTCCAGTTGAAGACGACCCAAGACTTTTGTCTGGTTCAGTTGAATCGACCCTAAGATTCTTCTGATTTTCGTTCCAGTAAGAGTTAATTAAAGACCTTCTCTGGTTCAGTCGGATCGCCACTAAGATCTCCCTAATTCTTATTCCAGTTGAAAATATCCCAAGAATTTTTTCTGGTTCAGTTGAAACAATCCTAAGATTCTTCTGATTTCCGTTCCAGTCAAAGTTAATTAAAGACCTTCTCTGGTTCAGTCAGATCGCCACTAAGATATCCATGATTCCTATTCCAATTGAAGATATCCCAAGGCTTTTGTCTGGTTCAGTTGAATCGATTCTAAGATTCTTCTGATTTCTGTTCCAGTCAAAGTTAATTAAAGACCTTCTCTGGTTCAGTCAGATCACCACCAAGATCTCTCTGATTCCTATTCCAGTTGAAGATATTCCATAAAATTTCTCTGGTTCAGTTGAATCGACCCTGAGATTATTCTAATTTCTATTCCAGTTAAAGAAACTGCAAAGCCTAGAACATGACCAGATAGTAGTTTAATCTCATTCCCCCAGTAAGTCACTGCGAATATGACCGGATAGCAGCCAGCCTTATTATCCTCAGTAAGTCACAGTGAAGCCTAGACTTTGACCAGATAGTAGTTCACTTCCTTATCTTCAATCAAGAGATGACTCCCCAGTAGAGTAATGGACAACTGAAGCTCTTAAACTCTATTTCCCAAATGGAGACCAACATTCCTCGGCAGAGTCCTCCTCAACGGCAGGCATAATAATTCCCACAAAGGAACATCTCATGAAATCAACATTGTTCCAGATGCCATCTTCAAGCCCATCTCCGACAACTCTCCGTCATATTCTCTGGATGGAATCTTTAAGCCCATCTCCAATGATCTCGCGTTACCTTCTCCAAATGGCATCTGTAAGCCCATTCTTGATATTACCTGCACAGTCAAGTATCATTTTAGACGAGTGCAAATTTCTGGGCACTCTAGTGTTCAATCATCTCCCACCTTCAGATCACGAAAAGCAGACCAGCCAATCTACATCCTCAGGTTTAAGAAGATTGAACAGGGGTAGCTGTTGTACCCCAAAATTTTCCATCCCATTTTCACTCAAGACATTCCTCTAGAGATCTTCAATTGCTCAAGGATGACCAAGAATTGACCAGACAAATTCTCCTCCTAAGGCAATGAATCTCAAACTAGGGTTTCAATTTTAAGCAAGATGGGTGAGTCCCAAGGATCCAAAGTTTTCTACATTATCTTAATATGTCCTCAAGATCATCCATGCCAAATTTCATGCCTTGAACAACAAGTTTGCTCAATCAACTGCTCAAATGCCTGAAAATCAACTATACTAGGTCAAAAGTCAATTGTGGCCCAAATACAGTCAAACTTCAAGATTTTTGGTCAACATCCATATTTTGAAGTGTTATCCATCATTTGATCAAGGGTTGATCATGATTCCTTAAGAAATACTCCTAACTCATCAAAAGTCAAAAATGGCAAATTAGGGTTTCTATAGGAAAAGTCAACCAAACTTTGACCAGGCATAACGTTCTCATACTTTATCAGAAATTTTTCCTCCAAGGCTCATTTTGAAGAAACTCCAATTACCTACAACTTCTCTTCAACCCCCAAGTTACAGAAATGTCTCGATCAAAAGATACAAGCTCAAACATTATAGGTCCTTTCAAAAAGTCAACAAAAACACCTTTTGGGTCAAAGCTCCTTACATGAACATGGAAGATCCAATTGAAATGAAACAAAAAGGGTTGTTTATAGGACATCATATGCTCTCTAAAAAGTCCAAGAACACCCTCATAGGGTTAAAATTGAGAAATATATGCAATGCTAAAGTTGACCAATTTTAGGAAAATGCACAAACGTCAATGTGAGCAAATTGGATATTTTGGACAAATGGGCATGGGTTTTAGATCTCAAGCATATCCATGAACTTATTTGGGATATTTAAATCCATTATTTTATTTTTATGAGATTTGTTTTTATTTATTTGAATTTTTATTCATTTAAATCAAAATAAATCAAAATAAATAGTGAAATAATGAAATAAAATCCAAAGATTTGTTTTAGGATCATATCATAGGTCTTGAATCAGATGATCAAGTCAAGATTTTGTGCAAGGTTTGATTGGAAGAAAAAATCATGTTTTGGCCAAGTTTAGAAACAAAAAATCCAAATTGCAAATTAAATCTTCTTTTCACAAATCTTCAAGATTTTATCCAATTTTGTTAACCTAATGCATTCTCATATATATATATATATATATATATATATATATATATATATATATATATATATATATATATATATATATATATATATATATATATATATATATATATATATATATATATATATATATATATATATATATATATATATATATATATATATGTATAACATTGCCAAACCAAAAAAAGGAGGATTGGCCGCATAGAACAGACACACAAAGTTCAATTTTTTCATAAAAAATTGGTAATCAGATTGACCTTTGCAGAGAGAATCAAGGAGTTTTGACTCTTGCAATACATTCCTGGGGATGTTCTGAACCTAACAACGTCATTCCCAAGCATCAAAGCATCCAGAATCATCACGTGCATCATCACGGTTTGCATCCTATTTTTTGAATTCGATTTTGATCATAAAAACATTATAAATAGGTTTTGATTATGCATTACTGATTGTGAGCATTTAGAATGTGTTTGAATAATTAATTTTCAGTTTTTATGCATATATGATAACCTACCATTGTTAGGGTTTAAAGGTTTGTTTTAGGGTTTTCATGTACCGGTAAAATTAGGCCTAATAAAGGACACCATCATGCTTAGAGGATCAAACTCAGTTGATCCATGACCTCCAATGGGATTTATATTGCTTGTGTGAGATTTTTGAAATTTGCATGTGTTTTAGTGACAAATTTAATCTGTAGGTAAAAGTCCTCAAGCTAAAACGACGGATGGCTAAAGAAGATGAAGGCGTGGCATGACCTGATTGGTCCATTTGAAATAGCGCACGCTTTTTTATGAAAAAGAATTATGGGAATTTACATGAAAAGGGATAGTGTGATGGTAGAGGAAGCACTTGGCAAAGGGAAGGACCTGGGTTCGAGTCCCAGGTCCAACATTTTATATTTTCTAACGTGTTGCTTGCGGATCCAATGGGTTTCACTCCCAAGCGCGCATCATGCACTCTCAGATCCAGCCATCCAATATGCATGGTTATGGATCTGACGCCCTTAGTTTGCAGGCACATGATTGACCACCCTTACACCACCACACCAGATTAGGCGCTAGTAGTGGACCAACCAGATTTGGGCTTGGCCAAAATTCAGCAACACCCCCTCCAGATTGGGTTCACACCACCCATCAGGCCCATTCTTCTTTTCTTTTTATTATTTTTATTTAATTCCTTTGTAATTTTTAATTATTCAAAAATCATTTATTTTTCTATTTAATCATAAAATCATAAAAAATCAGAAAATCATAAATTAGGATTTAGATTTTTTTAATAAAAATATTTTTTGCAATTTAATTAATTTAATTAAATTTTAACCTTATTTCATTAATTAAAATTAATTAGAGAATTAGGTTAAAATTCAATTTTTTTTATAAAAATACAAAAATATTTTTAATGAGCAATTAGGTTTTTTTCTTTAGGGTTTAGAACTTTTTTCCCGTCTTAATCTCGCGTGCTATTATCTTTTCCATAGGATTTATTTTTTTTACCACTTATGTAACCGCGCCTGGTTTGTAATAGTTAACTAGGGTTTTATATCTTCGCATATTTACTTTTCGTTCATTACTTATGTATCTACACCAAAGCCCTGTAATAGCGTAGGACTTTATTTCTCGCTTTTTCTTTATATGCTTGTATATAGTTGTTAGTAACTTAGGCGTGTATGACAAGAACCAATTAATCAGTAGATCACTAATTGCAAGATAAACATAACTGAAAATCACATTGTTGCAAACTTACACCCTTAGGATATACCTCACTTGGTTGCCACGGAAAATATGGTCATGTGCCTCGAACGTAGGGGTATCTTAGCAAAGACCCTCGGTATAAAAGTCATCATAAAAGATCATGATCCCTAAATGTCCTCCGAGTTGCCTACGAGAAATGATCTTGTCCCTCGATGTTGCCTATATGATGACAGTCCCTTCGAATGCTAAGATATCCTTACATGTTGCCTTCAATGACCATAGCGTCCCTTTCGATAGTCCCTCAACATCTGACGATATGGCTACCTACTCACTAATAGTAGGATAGCACTATCTAAAGGGTAGGAGGAAAAGAACACCTTTTTTTGAGTAGGTAGATGACTCTTAAGTACTTGCTTAAACCTAAAATTTTCACACTTACACACTTTCAGAAAAATCTTTTTAAAAACGCTTTATCACACTCTCGAGGACTGATACGATAGTTACCATAAAGAAAGCAAAATCTTTCAAAGCACACAAACACGAATGTTTTTTTCAAAATCAGCAAGTACCTAAGAGCCCGTGGAAAACCACGGATGGAAAGGGTGCTAACACCTTCCTTTTCCATAATCTACCCCTTACTCATAAAATCTCGAAAAAAATGTCTTTTCTATTCTTTTCACCCTTTCCTTTGTTGGATAAAAGAAAAGTCGGTGGCGACTCTTGCTTACCACGACATTTGCGAACAAAAAACACAAACCAGTATAACAGACGATTCTGCCACCGTATCACACAATCCTATTACTAGCAGCTAAGTATATACATATATTCATATATAATTGCAAAAAGTAAAAAATGCGGGAAATAATATACGCTATTACGACACTTTGGGGATGAGGAGTACAAACCATAAAACGGGGAAAGAATAAAGTAAACCCTAATTTAAATCCATTACAACCCATTAGAAATTACATAATGTTGTACCCCAAAATTTGTCCTCTCATTTTCTTTCAAGATTTTCTTTTACATGAGTGGTTGCAAACTTCGGCTTGAGGAATGTAAAATTTGAAGATGAATGAAATGTCCTTCGATTGGAACATCAAGGTGTCCTTCGACTGGAACATCAGGGTTTCCTTCGATTGGAACATAAAATATCCTTCGATTGAAACATCAGGGTGTCCTTCGACTGGAACATCGGGGTGTCCTTCGATTGGAACATCAAATGTCCTTCGATTGAAACATCATGGTATCCTTCGACTTGAACATCTGGGTGTCCTTCGACTGGAACATCAAATGTCCTTTGATTGAAACATCAGAGTTTCCTTCGATTGGAACATCAGAGCTTCCTTCGATTAGAAAATTAGAGTTTCCTTCGATTGGGACATCAGAGCTTCCTTCAATTTGAACACCAGAGCTTCTTTCGATTGGAGAATCAGAGTTTCCTTTGATTGGAACATCAGAGCCTCCTTCGATTGAAACATCATAGCTTCCTTAGATTGAAACATCAAAGTTTCCTTAGATCGGAACATCAGAGTGTTCTTTGATTGGAACATCAGAATGAAGTGTCCTTCGATTGGCATATCAGTGCAGAGGTGTCTTAATATAAAAGAGTTCTGATGAGGGAAGTTCTGAACACTTCAAATCAGAACTCAGAATCACCACAGGAACAAGGGCTGACCAAAAGGGGCTTTGAAGAGGGAAACTCTGAATATTTTCAAATTCGAGCAAGGCGCCAAATTGACATGTCCAGGTTCACTCAAAATTCCAAAATGGCATGAAATATCTCAAAGTGGCAATCTTTTAATTTGTCTGATTCTGTTTTCAAGGCCATGTTTACTGGTTGGTCTTCAATGCCATGATTTTTTCCCCATTTCCTTGTCTCCTCCACCTCCTATAAATACAATACACAAACACGAATTAGGGGACTCACACGCACGCATACTGCATCACACAAATCACGTTGCCACACCATATTGCTCAAAAAAACCCCAAAAGTGTCCCAATCGAAACACCTTTTGCAGGCACCCTCAGCCCAAACGAATACCAGATTCATGTTCCTGAGCCATCCAGGAGTTCACACCAAACTCCTAAGCAAACATCTCCAAACCCAAAGCTGCAGATCGAAGCATACCGGCCATAAGTATAATTCTGAAATTCAATTTCTTAATCTAAGCACGTTTATTCGTTCTAATGTGTTTGTGCATGTTTCTAATGAAGTGTTAGACAAGTTACAATCCTCATAGACCTGCCATTATTAGGGCACGTGAATTTGGTTCCTTTGAATCTCAGGATTCTTAGTGTTTCATGTAACGCCCTGATAATTTAATTAATTATTTAATTAAAATTATTAGTTGGCGTTGAGCAATGTTATGAATTATTGTTAAGTTTCTCTGTGACATTATTTGATTAAATGGTGGTTTAATAATATTAAATATATTGGAGCATTATAAGATTAATTGTTGGGCTTATTTAAGTGATTTAATGTAGTAAATATGAGAGTGTGGATATTGGCCCAATAAGAATTACTAGATTACAAGGTTAAGTGGCTATAAAAGGAATTAGGTTAATTGAGAAAAAGTGAGAGAATAGATGGGAGAAACTCATTCTCGTTTTTATTGCAACAATCTCACTAAATCGGCAATCCCCAATTCGTTAATCGTTGAATCATGCTCAAATTTTGAGGGTATGTTTGCAACACCTACATCTAACTTTTGTCCGTTGGGATCTTCAAAATAAGTTCAGAGTTGGGATAGAAAAATAAGGGTTTTGAGGAGAAGAAGTGGGATACGTGGAAGTTACACCAAGCGGTCAAGAGGAGATTCAATCAGAGACCCTTAGAGTTACCTTCAATCCAAACTAGGTAAGGGCGGGGTTCAATCTCTATAACCGGGTATATGATAAATTGTATGTGGGGTTGGGTTGTATAAATTTGTGCCATGAATTGTTGTCGATTCGGTTATATTGTGATTCTGTGAAGATTATCAGTCCTGCAATTTTAGTTTTCAGTGAATGTTCATAATGTGTTGATGAATTTGTTCTGCAATTTATTTAAATCGTATTTCTGTTATGATGTTGTTATGGCTATTATTGAGTTGTTGTCCTGAGATGAGACTCGAAAGAACATATAGGCATGGTGGAAAGACTGTGTCATATCTTATATTATTAATAAGTTAATATAATTAGTAAAATAATTTAGTATCAAATTGGATTAAAGAAGTTGCGGGAATAAATTGTAATGCTTTAGTCAAATGAATAGCAGGATGTATATGTAAGAGTAGCTGAAATAATAGTGTATGGACTAATTTAGCCGAGCATTGTTAGGAAGTATCAGTAGATGTAGAAATTGCAAATTATCATACAGAAAGTATAACGGAGAATTTCAATAACAGGAGGAATAAGTTGAAATTGGTTTTGGTTTATAACTAATATTTGTCACTGGCAGGAAGTTGTAGTAATAGAAGTTGTAGATAGCAAACAAGTAGTTTTGGCGGAGACCAATAATAGCAGTAAGATAAATAACAGAGGTAGCGTAATTTAGTAGAATAAATTGATTAGTAGTAGTATAAATAAATAGTAGTAATGACAGTATATAAAATAATATCGATTAGACGAATTTGTAGATTTAGGCGGTAAAAGTAGTTAACCGGAATTAGTTGAAACTATCGGAGTGAGTCGTATATACATATGGGTATTTTTCGTTGGTTTGTTTTGTTAGAATTATGTATAATAAAGTTGATTTGCAGGTGAAGTCGAATTAAGTTGAATGGTTCCGGTTTATGGAATTGTGTTGTATACCTTGGTGAAAAATATGAAATTGCAGGTGATGATGAATTTGGTTGAATTGCCTCTATTTATGGGCAATATTATGTTCTAGGCCTATGGCCAATGTTGAGATGTTGTGTTGTTGTTATTGTCTCTGTGAATTCTTGTTGATAATGTGAAGTTGCAGAGATTTTAGATGATGGTGATTTACCTCTATTTACTGGTAATAATGGTGATGTGGGCTTATGCCTTGCGATGAATGATTATTATTGTTAGTATGTGATGGTGCATTCATTGAGTCACATACATTTGCATACTCTGTGATGGCCTGTATTGGTGGATTTTGTGAAGGCCTGTATTGGCAAACTTCGAAGAATGCTTATGCCTTGTTGATGCCTCTATTAATTGGCAATTTTTAAGTTGGAGTTTTGCTCTGATGGTACCAAATGCATGTGCATTATGATTGATTCGCATTTGATGTTGCATCTTGAGTTATGGTGAAGATAGATTCGCTGTTGCTTTATGTTTTTGACTTGTTGTGACAAGTATTATCTAAAAGCTGTGAATTTAGTAGTTATGTCGTGTTGATGTTTTATTGTGATTAAAGTTGTTTGTAAGTTGTGAAGTGGTGATTTTATATGATCTGATTTAATATATTATTTATCATATGACTAATTATATAGTTTGATATCTCACCCCTTCTGTTTGAATGTTGCCCTCTGTTGGTAACGTACGGGTAATCAAGAAGGATAGTTATTACCTCGTTAGTTCGAGTCATTGTTGTCGCTCTGATACATAGCACTCGGGGGATGAACACTTGATGTTTAGTTGTTGATTATTATTTCATTTGCTGAATTTTTAAGTTGATTACATGATATAATTGTTGTCTTGAGGTTGTTTTAGTTGAATAAAAGATGTTAAGTGAATTGAAGTTGAGTATGTATATTCTATTGCTTATCAATAAAAAGTTGTTTGATTTTGAAGAATAAATCACATTGTTATCGGTTCATCCGAGTTAAGTGTTATGTATTTGTTTGTATGCGATTAAATGAAGATTGATATTTAGTTGAAAATGTAGCATCCTATTTATGTTGAACTCTGATTTTCTTATTATCCGCCGGGTAGAAATGGGGTGTTACATTTCAGGACAAGACGAACCCAAATTCGAATTAAGGAGAGTTTCGAATTAGGGAGTGGTTCGAGCTAGGGGGTAAGGTCCCCCCTGGATCTCTAACGTTTGTTCATTTTGCAGGAATATTGTTTAGGGCTTCGGAGCAGTAAGCTTCGAACTGGGTGACACAGGAACCTTGTGCCATTTTTAAACCCAGATTCGAATCTCAGGATTCTTGGTATTACAGGAGGAAATAACTTCATATTCGAATTAGAGAAGGAATCGAAGGACCTGGGTTCGACACCCAGGTCATATATTTTGTGTTTTTTCTAACAAATTTGCTTGCGGATCCAATATCCCAGATCAAAGGAGTTTATCATGTACCATCATTAGGCACCTTCAATCATCCTTTTCACTTAGATTGAAAGGCAACCTTAGGCCTTTCGATCCAGGCCTGCATCCTGCAGATCACTCCTTTTCTTTTTACTGCTTTTTCCATTTAGTTTATCCTTTTCATTACTTTGTTTCTTTTAGTTTTTAATCAACATTAAAATTCAAAAATCACAAAAAAAAATAGGTTTTAGTTTTTACTACTAATATTAATTTTCTCAATTAATTAATTAATTATTTTAATATTTTCTTAAAAAACTAAAATTGAATAGACTTAGGATTTTTTAATTCAATTTCTTTTCATAACAAAAATAAACAAAAAAAATCCTTTTACTTAGGATTTTAGACATATTTTCAATTCATGCGCGCGTTTATTTACTTTCTCATTTTTTAGTGGTTGTCCTTTAGTTCAAGAGATCACAAGTCCCTCGATGACCCTTTCGATGCTGCCTCGGTTAAAAAGTGATCTTAGAAATTTAGGGCAATTACTAAAAGTTCTTACCCAGTTGCCTTAGTGACCGTAAACGTCCCTTCGATAGTCTCTCAACATCCAACGATAGGGCTACCTACTCACTAATAGTAGGATAACACTATCTAAAGGAAAGGAGGAAAAGAACACCTTTTTCGAGTAGGTAAATAGTTGTTAGGTACTTGCTCAAAAACCATTTTTTACACTACACTTTCAAAACCATTTTTAAAAAAAAATGCTTTATCAACACTCTTGAGGACTGATACAAGAGTTAGCATAAAGCAAACAAATTTTTCAAAAAAAAAACACACAAACATGAAAGCAATTTTAAAAAATGAGCAAGTACCTAAGAGCCCGTGGAAAACCACAGATGGAAAGGGTGCTAGCATCTTCCCTTTCCATAATCTACCCCCTTACTCAGAAACTCTCGAAAAAGGTCTTTTCTGTTCTTTTCATACTTTCCTTTGCCGGATAAAAGAAAAGTCGGTGGCGACTCTTGCTTACCGCATATTTGCGAATACAAAATGTAAATCAGTATAACAGTCGGTTCTTCCACCGCATCACAGAACTGGAGACTCTGCTGGGGAGATTATAAAGTGGGGTTTACCTTAGGGTCTAGATCATTTTAAAATTGCTTTCTTTGTTTACTTTGACTACTTTATCTTTGAGGGTTTGTTGGGGTATTCTTGTAAATATCCTATACCCGAATCTGGGGCATCTTTTTAGGTAAACAGCAATAGATCATGGAGACTGTACGGCATAGACCGATATGGTTGAAGCGATAGCTGTGTTGGTGTGACACTTTGGTTGGTACTGGTATCCCTTGTGTTGAATCGAGGAGAATACGGGGCCTCCGTGTGGTGTCGTGAAGCAATAATGAACCATTATAAAGTAGTGAGATAGCGGCCTCAGTGTAAAGCTGGGAATTGGTTGATACTCGATACTACACTCATTAAGATTGGACTTTCGGGATGTTTTGGCTGCAAGAAATGATTTCTAAGCTGAAATAATACCGATAAAGAAAGATCAGTGATATTAGATTCCTTAGAACCCGGTTACTATTTCTAAGACAAGTTGAACCAACTGAACATTCAAGAGGGTACTTACTTTAAACCTCATACAAGCCTTTGAACCTAAGGTCTATTGTGTGATTTTCTTGTGTTTATATGTGATTTAAGCATAATCATGACATCATAAACATAATAGCATCCATTTTTCATTTCACTAACCATTTCAAGGACCAAGGGAATTTATCTTTGTTCTGTTTTGCAGATCACAACTTCCGCTTGTAGAAATACTATTCGGGTCAGCTTCGTGAGAATACCTCTCCAACTCAAAGAGCTAGTATCAAGGGTCCCCGAGACTTCCTCGTTTACAAAGAACTATGGTCGACTTCTCAGTTTGATTACATCGGGTTTTGATGAGAAGATGATGAGTGTACTCTTTCAATTCTTTGACCCTGTTGTACCCCAAAATTTGCCCTCCCATATTCTTCAAAGATTTGCAAAGTCAAGCTTCAAAATTCCCCAAGGGTTGCACAGTGCAAAGGTCTCCTATACAGTCAAAATTAGGGTTTGTGTTCTGATCAAGAAAATGAAGTTTCCAAAGGTCCAATCAAGTCTCACATACCTATAAACATGGTCAAGCATCCTCATATCAAGTTTCAAGACATTCAGCTCAAAATTGCACAGTCAAAACCCTAATGGCACTACAGTCAACTATAGGGGCAAAATGGTCATTTAACAGTCAAAAGTTCAAATTTTTGGTCAACATATCATTTTGAAGCCACAAACATCATTTGATCAATGCTTGATCGTGATTCTCAAAGTTTGGCTCAAAAATCATCAAGATGCAAAAGTTTCCTTATTTGGACAACTGAAAAAGTCAACTGTAAATTGACCAGGGCATAACTTTCACATGGATTATCAGAAAAATTCCATCCAAAGCTCATTTTGAATAGAAAGACATCTCCTACAACTCATCTTCATACTTCAAGTCCAATAAATGCTCTCACAAAAAGTTATCAATTTCAACATTATAGGTCATTTTCAAAAGTCAACAAAAAGGGACTTTAAGTCAAAGACCATAACTTGAGATTGGTAAATCAAAATGACATGGGACCAAAGGCATTGGTTAGAGGACTCAAAGACCTTTCCAAAATGTCCAAGAACATGAGAAAAGCTTAAAAATTAAGCAAGTTATGCCTTGTAGAAGTTGGGAAATTTTTGGATATTTTGAAAAGTCAACATTGGTTCAAATAACCTAAAATTGCTAATGGGCCCATTTTTCTTCCACAATTCATCATCCATGGCATGTGCACGACCACTTGGCCCAAAGGGAAGTATTTCTTCATTTTTTATTTATTTATTTGAATTTTTATTTATAATAATTCATTTAAATCAATTAAATATATGAAAAATACTTAACTTAACCTATCAAATCTTTTTGTACATGTAATCTACTCAATAATTCGTGCATAATCCAATATGGAAAGATTTGGAATGATTGGATCATGATTAGTACAAAATTGTATGAAAAAGATTGAAAAAACAAAGCTTGAAAATCAAACCTTCAAAACCATCAATGAAAGAGATTTTGCTCAGAATTGTTGACCTAATTGACTCAATACAAAAGCCAAAACACAAACCTAATCATCCTACACACGCAGCTGCTGAGAAACCTGGAAATCAAACTTGAAATTTTGTCTAAAAAACTCAATTCTGAAAACTAACTTGCAGGCTGATTCAAGGCACGATTTTTGTTTCACTAGCTTGCTGAAGGTCCATTGAACGTTTCCCAATCAAGAACATTCATCAAAACCTCAGGAATTGGTATACAGAACTTGAAATATCTCATGAAAAATCCATGATCGTATTTTAACATCTATGCGTTCTCATGGCATTTTAATTGTTGATTTACGTTCCTTATGCTATTCTGAAGCTAACCCATGTGTTTAATTGCGTTTTTATGCATTGTGTGCCAATATGCCATTATCGTTTTCTAGGGTTTACAGGACCTTGGATTAGGGGTTTTTGAATGAGGAAAAATTGACCCTCAAGACCACCACCATTCAACTCAGGGCGTTCAGACGGTTATAAGGATACCCTCGCGCCTAATTTATGGAGCCCCTAGGGCTAGTCGCTATTTTTCCAAAACCGGCTTAAGAGAACACTTGAAAACCGTTGCTAATGTGTTCTTGTTTCAGAAAAAATAAAACCAGCGAGGAAGACGATATCGTGGCATATGTTGGTTGGTCAGTTTAAATTTTGCGCGCTCTAACCCACTAACGATTTGGTTTTGTTTTATATTATTTGTCTATTATGTTACATACAAAGCGCGCGTTCAGTACAACTGGCAAGGCATAAGACTGGTAATGTTAATGACCTGGGTTCGATCCCAGGTCTTCACCCTTTCCATTTGTTATTTTTCAATTAACGTTCATATGTAGCGCTTGTGCTGAAGACTATCATGCATCCTCCAAAATCAACGCCCACGTGTCCCAGAGCGTCAGATCAACGGCCATGAACTGAAGACTATCATGAACTCAAGTCAACGCGCGTGTATGCTCCCAGAAAAAAGTCCATAAGGCCTCAGATTCTTGGGCCAGGCTGCTAAACTATACCTCCTATCTGGGGACTGATACCCCCAAGGTTTGCAAAAATTTTGTTATTTTTATCTTTTCATTATTTTTATCTTCTTTTAATTATTATTCTTTTAATCAATTTAATATTTTCATAAATATAAAAAATACCCATAAAAATCAGAAAAAAGAGAAAAACAATAAATATTTTATTTTTTAGTATTTTCATAAATAAATGCATATAATTAAATTTAGTTTTAAATTAGGTTAATTTTAATTCTTTTCATAATAAAATCTAAAAAACATAGAATTAGGTTTAATTAATAAATTTTCATTCTTTTCTTTTCTTTCATAAATAATTAAATAGTTAAGTATTTATTTTTTATAATTAAATTTTGTATATAAAAATTAGGGTTAATTTTAGGTTAAAAAACTTCAATATTTTCTTAAGAAATTAAAAATAATTAGGATTAGGATTTGCATCTCATTTTAATTTTAATTAATTCTTCCTTTTTCTATTAAATCCTAAAATGCTAAAAAATACAAAAAAACAAGTTCTTTTTTTTTTTTAATTAATTAACTCCATCATTAATTTAATTTTGCAAAAGGGTCCAACGCCCTCGTTTCGATTTAATTTCGCATATTTATTTTATTTTGTTTAAATATTTATGTAATTCTCCCAAAGCCTTGTAAACTCGGACATTCTAATTCCTCGCACTTTTAATTCTTTATTTTTCTGTCAAATCGGGTCCTGGTTTAATTTTGGCGATATGGACCCGCGCCTTTGTAATAGCTTAGAATTTACTTTCCCGCAAATATTTTAACTGTTAAACAAATGGCATGAAAGAATGTATGGACAAAATAAAAACAAGCGTAGAACACCAATAACATGACAAAAGACAAAAATAAATGAAAACGACACACGAATCGCACACACCACCCCTAGGGTACGCCTCACTGTTGCCTTGCCTCGAAAGGTGATCGTCGAGTAGAGGATGTCTTAGTAAGTCCTCATGATCCGGGAACCTGGCATGAGGGTAGCTTCTAAGGTGTCTTCCCATTGCTCTGGTGATCACCACGCCCCGAACCTTCGAATTGACCCGAACACCTCCAACGGTGGTGCTACCTACCTCTCAATGGTGGGATGGCACTACTTTAAAGGACATCTACACAGACGAATTCCTTAGGGTAGGTAGACGACTCTAGATACTTGCTCTAATTTCAAAAAAAATCAAAAAAATACTTTTCACACCGACACTTTTCAAAAAGCTTTCGAAAGCAACTTTTCAAACACTCTTGAGGACTGATACAAGAGTCGAACTGGAATTTTCAAGGAAACTTTTTAAAACCCACAGTTGAAAAGCAAACAAACCATTTTTGAAAACACAAATGAGAAAGTATCTAAGAGCCCATGGATAACCATGGATAGGAAGGGTGCTAACACCTTCCCTTTCTATAACCTACCTCCCGAACCGAGAGCAATCTCTATAAGGAATTTTTCTGTGCTTTTGTCCTTTCCATTTGGAGAAAATAAAAGACGGTGGCGACTCTTGCTTTCGTGACATTTCGCGAACCAGCGTTAAACAGTCAGTTCCAGATCCACCGATCACAGAACTGGAGACTCTGCTGGGGACTCTTTATAAAGTGAGGTGTACCTTAGGGTTAGTTCATAACTGTGTTTTCAATTGCTTTCTTTGCTTGCTTTAAATTGTGGGTATTGTCTCGGGAGTTCTATAGATCCTAACCCGGATCTGGGGAATACCTTCTTAGAAAGTAGCAACAAGGCTGTGAGGGAACTGTGCGGGGTATACCGACATGGTTGAAACAGTCTACTACGTTGATGTGGCACTTTGGTGTGTACCGGTAACCCTTGAGTTCAGTCAAGGAGGGTACGGGGCCGCCGCGTGGTGTCGTGAAGCATCAACTGACCTTAGGAACCTTAATTGAACCATCTTGGCCTCTTTAGGGTAGTGAGATAACTGACTTTGGTGCAGTCCGAGGTTGGTTGATACTCGATACTACACCCAATTGAGGGTTGCTTTCCTGGAATATTTCGGTCGCCAGTTCAGTGGCTAAATCGAAACGATGAACAATGAAAGCAATCCAGTGATATTGGGACCCTTAGAACCCGGTTACTTCTAATAGGACAGGTTTTGAGCCCACCAACTTCAAGAGGGTAGTACCCCAAACTTCATGCTGGCCTAAACTCTAAGGGCTTTCTCTTGTGTGACTTGTGTGCCTTCAAATTTGGATTACTTGCATGCTTGTTATCTGACATCTGAACTTCTTGCAGGTTTTGTTTATAGTCCTTAACTAGGACTCATAACAGGGTTTACTGAATTTCCTGCAGGTTTTGTTCATAGTCCTTAACTAGGACTCATAACAAGGCTTACTAAGTTTCTTGCAGGTTTTTGTTTTAGTCCTTAACTAGGACTCATAACAAGGTTTACCGAGTTTCTTGCAGGGTTTGTTTTAGTCCTTAATTGGGACTCATAACAGGGTTTACCTACATCACCCCATGCATATCATGACATCATACCATTGCATACATCCTAACCCATTTCAAGGATCTCAAGGGCTTGTGATGCAGGTCATGATAAGTCAAACATCTAGCAAGGGGCAAAGAGGATTTATTTTCCTCTAGCCAAAGTTGTCATAGGCTATGACCCACTGGATATGGTGAGCCTTTGACCCTTTGAAAAAAGACTCTCAACAAATATGAAGTTCCTTCAATCAAGCTACCGGATCTAAGTTCTAATAAATTTTCTTGTTTACCCCGCGAGGTCCTTGAAAACATTGCATGCATACATACATATCATTGCATTACAGGTACCCTTTTTACAGGTCACTTACCTTCTCGCTGTTTATTTCAGCAATGGCTTCCCAACAAGATAACCAAGACTTTCTTGCTCAAGAGACTCGGTTCGGGGAAATCCTCCTGAATCTATCAAAGGGGCAGGAAGAGCTAAGGACACTTCTCATGGAGACCTTTGTCAGGAACAGTGCTGAGGATGAAAGGCTGAAACATCTGCAAGCTGAGATGGATGCATTGAAAGTCCAGATGCTGGGGCAGGCGACTTCCAGTCAAAGGTTAGCTCAAAGACAAGACGAGCTAGGGGTTCTCATCAACCAACTGCTTCGGGGTAACCAGCTGGGGCAAACATCTAGGGTTGAAGAGCCAGTCATCATTCAACCACCCTTGAGACAAGCAGACAAGGGAAAAGCTCCTCAGATGGCTTCAGTATCACCAATTCAGTATCAACCTCACCAGCTTCAGCCAGACAAGCCCAAAAGGCAATTCACCAAGCTCAACGTGTCGCTGCCTCAAGCCTTACAACAGCTGCTGAGGTTGAATTTGGTAACTCTAAAGGATCCTCCTAAGAATCCCAACAGGACACCTTCAAGGTATAACCCCAACGCTCGTTGCGCTTATCATTCTGACAGCCCGGGGCATGCTACAGAGGATTGTTGGACTTTGAAGAATAAAATCAAGGACCTGATTGAGGAAGGAGCTGTGGAATTCACCCAAGATGGCCAGGCTGAGTGCTTCTACCATCCCTACAGGAGGCACCATTTGAAGTAACAAGCCCTGAGATGAGAAGAATTTTTGTTCATTCGAATGTTCAAGTTGCAATTTTCTCTTGTTCAAACATTTCCTCATTGTTAAACATTGTTATTTCATTAATGCATCGCATATGTCTGTTTTGAAGCAATATATTCGTATTCACTATACGCAAATTATTTTCATATTTTTTCTGATGATCAACTCTTAAATAATAATTCTAAGCCTCTTGAGGGAGGATGACGAAAACGATACCACGATCTTTACAGTATGCTTTTGAACAGACCCCGCTGATGAGGTACAGGCATTGTTTCAATCCCTAAACACTGGAGTTATAAGGATGATAATCCCTCGTCAACCCCTCTGAGCCAAAGAAGTAGGAGTTTTTCTTTCCGAAATTTAAAACCCTTAATCATAACCTGGGGCAGGGTAGTCTCTCAGTTGATCCAAGTGCATAACAAATGGCACCAAAGAAGTCCTTACAAAACGAAGAAAGACAGTGATGGTTCCGAACAATCATAAGGACAGGCAGTCATTATCAAAAAAAAAATCATAAATAAACACCCATTAAGTCAAAACCCATGAAGGAGACTTACGAAACTGGGGCATCCTGCTGGCTGTAATTCCAAAAAGGAAACAGTTCAAAAAAAAAAAAAGGGATAACAAAAATCAAAAAAAAAGAAAGAGGTCCTACAAACCCTCGACAAGGATGACTGCCTATCCAAAATAAGTTATCAACATCCGAATCATCACCGGAAAATCAGGACAAAGATTCAATCAAGATCTAACGTATGATCAACTGAGTTTAGGTTTGGAGAACATCACGAAGAGCGGGTGGGTACAAATAAAATTTGAGCCTTTATCCTTTGTTTCTTAAACCGTGAACCAGGCCACGTTATAACCCTTAAAAGTCCTAGCTGAAGCATGGGTTAGTTCGAAAGCATACTGTTACAAAGGTATCCTGACTCCTTAAGGCCTACGGTAAATACGGAGTTGACATCACGTTTTACAAACATTCACTTGTTTTATGAAAAAAGAATGCATTTTCAAAATCTTCAAGACAGACATAAGCCTTGCATTTTTAACATAACGTTGTTTGCATATGACTTTTTGTTTGAACAGCAGAGAAGTTCGCGCGACGAATGCCTAATGAACGAAAGTACTCCCAATCAAGGGGCACGACATGATCATGGTCCAATCATCTGGGGCAATCCAATCAGGATTCAGAAAATTTCTCAAAGGCCAAATAGCCTGGGGCAAATCTCCGCCTGAGTCACTTGGGGCACTCCAACAACGAATCGGGCCTGATCAAACACCTTCTGGTGGCATGACAAAACACCTCTAACAGGGGCAACTCCCTACATTCTGAGAACATGGACATAGTCGAAAAGATACTACGCATAATCAAAGACCCGCTAGGTTGACACACCTAGGCAAAAATAAGGGCTTCCCGGCGAACCAAAAGGGTTCGGGCAAAATGAAGGGATGAAATGGAAAAATCTGTACACCCGGCAAGTCGAAAACCTGAAAAGGCAGCTTGGGCAAAAATGGGTATCCCGGTGGACTGAAAACCCAAAAGGGCGGTCCAGGCAAAAGTTAGGGATTAAAGCGTACGACTATGTCCTGTCATCTTGTCACCTGCCTATCAGAAGAAGCTTGGTCTATCAACAACTATCAACCCCTCACAGGTCCTCCTCTCCCACCTCAGAAACAGGGGCAATGATGAGTTGTCCAAACAATCTAATCGCTCTGTCCACCAAGGTATCAAGGTGAGTTCAGCTAAATAACATAACCAAATATCTTAATTCCCCAGAGAGTGAGCCAACAAGTCAATACACTCTTTCCCAAGCAAAACAATCAATCTTAAAGGAAGTTGGGTATCCTCCAGCAGATATCAACATTCCCCAGCAACAATACATAACAAGCATCCCCGGCAGTCTTGACCTAAAGATTGTTCCCCGGCGGCATACCAGCATTCAAGGGGATCACTTCCCCAGCATATCAAAAATTCCCCAAGAGAGTCCAATCTAGGAAGGTTGGAATTCATATCCCCAAGCAGTAAGCTTATCCCCAGTAGATTCTGGAAGCTTATCCTCGCAGAGCACGAACGCGTCGGCCGACTTTATTCAAAGAGTTATTTCCTTAACAAGATATAACTGGGTTATCCTCAACTAAAAGCCATGGGAAGATCGTCGTCGGCAAAGTCTTCTTATCCCCAGCAAAGCCTATTAACACTTCCAACGCAACAAGAGTATCCTCAGCAAGTTGTTCAGCAAAGTATCTCTCTCCCCACAGAGTATCACTCCCCAGCAAGATCGCTAGAGTACTTTTCTCCCTGCAGAGTAATCATCCGCCAAGTTTATTCCTCAACGGAGTCATCTTCTCCTACCGGTATTCTTGCAGTTATCATCCCTAGCGGAAGCAAAATCCATTCTTCAACATCAGCCCAGGATATGACTTCCCGGCACCCGTCAAGGATCTACTTTCCTAGACGAAAAAATACATTCATAAACATCTTCATACATTATAGCATGCATATACGCATCATGAACATACAATCTCACGTATTCAGAGAGCATCTCGCATGTCATACATCATGACATCACATACAACTAACGCTTGTCTTTTCAGGACAAAAGTACAAAAAATGATCACCATCAATGGTCGCAACTAAAGATCCGATTCCTGAATCTTGCCAGGGTGTATCCGTTGAAGACTAACATTACCAGATCCGATTCCTGTATCTTGCCAGGGTGTGTCTGAAGAGTTCGAGGATCCGATACCTGAATCTTGCCAGGGTGTATCCGTTGAAGACTAGCATTACCAGATCCGATTCCTGTATCTTGCCAGGGTGTGTCTGAAGAGTTCGAGGATCCGATGCCTGAATCTTGCCAGGGTGTATCCGTTGAAGACTAACATTACCAAATCCGATTCCTGTATCTTGCCAGGGTGTGTCTGAAGAGTTCGAGGATCCGATACCTGAATCTTGCCAGGGTGTATCCGTTGAAGACTAACATTACCAGATCCGATTCCTGTATCTTGCCAGGGTGTGTCTGAAGAGTTCGAGGATCCGATACCTGAATCTTGCCAGGGTGTATCCGTTGAAGACTAACATTACCAGATCCAATTCCTGTATCTTGCCAGGGTGTGTCTGAAGAGTTCGAGGATCCGATACCTGAATCTTGCCAGGGTGTATCCGTCGAAGACTAACATTACCAGATCCGATTCCTGTATCTTGCCAGGGTGTGTTTGAAGAGTTCGAGGATCCGATACCTGAATCTTGCCAGGGTGTATCTGTTGAAGACATTTCAAGACCTAGATCGGTTCAGTTAATTGACCCTAAGATTTTCTGTCTCTTATCCAGTCATAGGCCTTCTCTAGTCCAGTTAAATCGACCCCAAACAGATTTTTCTAATGAAGACTCAGTAGAAGTTATCCCAGGTTCTTCTCAATGATTGATATTGAGATTGTAATCGCCTAAGGTTCTCTCACCGTTCCTGTTGAGGTAGTAACCATCCCTGGTTCATTCATCATCTTTTGAAGCTCCAGATCCAGCTCCTGTAACCAGTCAGGACACATCTATACAAAGAGTTTGAAGACCAGCTCCTGTAACAGGCCAGGTAATCATTTTTTCTTTTGCAGGTACGCAGGTTCTCGCTAAGGAATCTCTTACGCGATCAACATCCAGATGGCATCTATAAGCCCATCATCCTATCCATCAATCTCCAAATGGCATCTATAAGCCCATTCCCATCATCACACTGCTACTATGTGAGCGCAAATTTCTGGGCACTCTAGTGTTCAATCATCTTCTACCCTCGGATTACGAAAGGCACGTCAGCCAATCTGCATCCTCAGGTCTAAGAAGATTGAACAGGGGCAACTGTTGTACCCCAAAATTTTCCCTCCCATATTCTTCAAAGATTTGCAAAGTCAAGCTTCAAAATTCCCCAAGGGTTGCACAGTGCAAAGGTCTCCTATACAGTCAAAATTAGGGTTTGTGTTCTGATCAAGAAAATGAAGTTTCCAAAGGTCCAATCAAGTCTCACATACCTATAAACATGGTCAAGCATCCTCATATCAAGTTTCAAGACATTCAGCTCAAAATTGCACAGTCAAAACCCTAATGGCACTACAGTCAACTGTAGGGGCAAAATGGTCATTTGACAGTCAAAAGTTCAAATTTTTGGTCAACATATCATTTTGAAGCCACAAACATCATTTGATCAATGCTTGATCGTGATTCTCAAAGTTTGGCTCAAAAATCATCAAGATGCAAAAGTTTCCTTATTTGGACAGCTGAAAAAGTCAACTGTAAATTGACCAGGGCATAACTTTCACATGGATTATCAGAAAAATTCCATCCAAAGATCATTTTGAAGAGAAAGACATTTCCTACAACTCATCTTCATACTTCAAGTCCAAGAAATGCTCTCACAAAAAGTTATCAATTTCAACATTATAGGTCATTTTCAAAAGTCAACAAAAAGGGACTTTAAGTCAAAGACCATAACTTGATATTGGTAAATCAAAATGACATGGGACCAAATGCATTGGTTAGAGGACTCAAAGACCTTTCCAAAATGTCCAAGAACATGAGAAAAGCTTAAAAATTAAGTAAGTTATGCCTTGTAGAAGTTGGGAAATTTTTGGATATTTTGAAAAGTCAACATTGGTTCAAATAACCTAAAATTGCTAATGAGCCCATTTTTCTTCCACAATTCATCATCCATGGCATGTGCACGACCACTTGGCCCAAAGGGAAGTATTTCTTCATTTTTTATTTATTTATTTGAATTTTTATTTATAATAATTCATTTAAATCAATTAAATATATGAAAAATACTTAACTTAACCTATCAAATCTTTTTGTACATGTAATCTACTCAATAATTCGTGCATAATCCAATATGGAAAGATTTGGAATGATTGGATCATGATTGGTACAAAATTGTATGAAAAAGATTGAAAAAACAAAGCTTGAAAATCAAACCTTCAAAACCATCAATGAAAGAGATTTTGCTCAGAATTGTTGACCTAATTGACTCAATACAAAAGCCAAAACACAAACCTAATCATCCTACACACACAGCTGCTGAGAAACCTGGAAATCAAACTTGAAATTTTGTCTAAAAAACTCAATTCTGAAAACTAACTTGCAGGCTGATTCAAGGCACGATTTTTGTTTCACTAGCTTGCTGAAGGTCCATTGAACGTTTCCCAATCAAGAACATTCATCAAAACCTTAGGAATTGGTATACAGAACTTGAAATATCTCATGAAAAATCCATGATCGTATTTTAACATCTATGCGTTCTCATGGCATTTTAATTGTTGATTTACGTTCCTTATGCTATTCTGAAGCTAACCCATGTGTTTAATTGCGTTTTTATGCATTGTGTGCCAATATGCCATTATCGTTTTCTAGGGTTTACAGGACCTTGGATTAGGGGTTTTTGAATGAGGAAAAATTGATCCTCAAGAGCACCACCATTCAACTCAGGGCGTTCAGACGGTTATAAGGATACCCTCGCGCCTAATTTATGGAGCCCCTAGGGCTAGTCGCTATTTTTCCAAAACCGGCTTAAGAGAACACTTGAAAACCGTTGCTAATGTGTTCTTGTTTCAGAAAAAATAAAACCAGCGAGGAAGACGATATCGTGGCATATGTTGGTTGGTCAGTTTAAATTTTGCGCGCTCTAACCCACTAACGATTTGGTTTTGTTTTATATTATTTGTCTATTATGTTACATACAAAGCGCGCGTTCAGTACAACTGGCAAGGCATAAGACTGGTAATGTTAATGACCTGGGTTCGATCCCAGGTCTTCACCCTTTCCATTTGTTATTTTTCAATTAACGTTCATATGTAGCGCTTGTGCTGAAGACTATCATGCATCCTCCAAAATCAACGCCCACGTGTCCCAGAGCGTCAGATCAACGGCCATGAACTGAAGACTATGATGAACTCAAGTCAACGCGCGTGTATGCTCCCAGAAAAAAGTCCATAAGGCCTCAGATTCTTGGGCCAGGCTGCTAAACTATACCTCCTATCTGGGGACTGATACCCCCAAGGTTTGCAAAAATTTTGTTATTTTTATCTTTTCATTATTTTTATCTTCTTTTAATTATTATTCTTTTAATCAATTTAATATTTTCATAAATATAAAAAATACCCATAAAAATCGGAAAAAAGAGAAAAACAATAAATATTTTATTTTTTAGTATTTTCATAAATAAATGCATATAATTAAATTTAGTTTTAAATTAGGTTAATTTTAATTCTTTTCATAATAAAATCTAAAAAACATAGAATTAGGTTTAATTAATAAATTTTCATTCTTTTCTTTTCTTTCATAAATAATTAAATAGTTAAGTATTTATTTTTTATAATTAAATTTTGTATATAAAAATTAGGGTTAATTTTAGGTTAAAAAACTTCAATATTTTCTTAAGAAATTAAAAATAATTAGGATTAGGGTTTGCATCTCATTTTAATTTTAATTAATTCTTCCTTTTTCTATTAAATCCTAAAATGCTAAAAAATACAAAAAAACAAGTTCTTTCTTTTTTTTAATTAATTAACTCCATCATTAATTTAATTTTGCAAAAGGGTCCAACGCCCTCGTTTCGATTTAATTTCGCATATTTATTTTATTTTGTTTAAATATTTATGTAATTCTCCCAAAGCCTTGTAAACTCGGACATTCTAATTCCTCGCACTTTTAATTCTTTATTTTTCTATCAAATCGGGTCCTGGTTTAATTTTGGCGATGTGGACCCGCGCCTTTGTAATAGCTTAGAATTTACTTTCCCGCAAATATTTTAACTGTTAAACAAATGGCATGAAAGAATGTATGGACAAAATAAAAACAAGCGTAGAACACCAATAACATGACAAAAGACAAAAATAAATGAAAACGACACACGAATCGCACACACCACCCCTAGGGTACGCCTCACTGTTGCCTTGCCTCGAAAGGTGATCGTCGAGTAGAGGATGTCTTAGTAAGTCCTCATGATCCGGGAACCTGGCATGAGGGTAGCTTCTAAGGTGTCTTCCCATTGCTCTGGTGATCACCACGCCCCGAACCTTCGAATTGACCCGAACACCTCCAACGGTGGTGCTACCTACCTCTCAATGGTGGGATGGCACTACTTTAAAGGACATCTACACAGACGAATTCCTTAGGGTAGGTAGACGACTCTAGATACTTGCTCTAATTTCAAAACAAATCAAAAAAATACTTTTCACACCGACACTTTTCAAAAAGCTTTCGAAAGCAACTTTTCAAACACTCTTGAGGACTGATACAAGAGTCGAACTGGAATTTTCAAGGAAACTTTTTAAAACCCACAGTTGAAAAGCAAACAAACCATTTTTGAAAACACAAATGAGCAAGTATCTAAGAGCCCATGGATAACCATGGATAGGAAGGGTGCTAACACCTTCCCTTTCTATAACCTACCTCCCGAACCGAGAGCAATCTCTATAAGGAATTTTTCTGTGCTTTTGTCCTTTCCATTTGGAGAAAATAAAAGACGGTGGCGACTCTTGCTTCCGCGACATTTCGCGAACCAGCGTTAAACAGTCAGTTCCAGATCCACCGATCACAGACCCTAAGCACCATTTCTTCACCTTTCTGGACTATCAGCTAGTACCCACCATGGAAGAATTTTCTCAGTTATTGGGCATACCTATTTTGGATCAGTTGCCTTTCACTGGTTTGGAAGAAACTCCAAAGTCGAAGTTTATTGCAGCAACTTCGCATCTGAAATGGTCTGACATTGTATCCAACTGGGAAATAAGAAGCATAGTTAAGGGTTTTCTAGCCAAATTCCTAATGGAGAAGGCTCAGCTGTTTTGGGATGATTTGCAATTACAGGCATTTGAGGAGGTCTTGGCCCTTCTAATCTATGGGTTGGTACTGTTCCCTAATCCAGACTTACTCATAGATGTGAATTCTATCAAGATCTTCCTCTCTCGCAACCCTATGCCCACTTTACTCGGAGACATCTTGCACACCTTCCACACTCGTACCACGAAGAAAAGAGGGATTCTTATGTGCTGTGTGCCATTGCTGTCAAGGTGGTTTATTTATCACCTCCCCAAATCAGTACTAAAGAATGAAAAAGGTTTGGGCTGGTCACAAAGGATAATGTCACTTTCTCATACGGATATTCTCTGGTATTCCCGATCTAGGGGAGATATTTCTGTTATTGACCGCTGCGGGGAATTCCCTAATGTCCCACTACTTGGCATTAGGGGAGGCATAACTTATAATCGTTCTCTGGCTCTGCGAAAATTTGGTTATGCTCAAAGAGATAGTCCTTACGAGATGCTTATCCAGGGCATTATGTTTAACTATGAGGATGATGTTCAAGGGTATTGTCAGAGGTTCATACGAGCTTAGGGCATGGTAAACAGATTTGATACCAAGACTTTGGGGCCAAAGACTTCCATCCCTATGGAACCTTATCTCTGATGGGTACGAGCTCGTGTTCAGAACCTTGTGATGCCATATATATCCATCTTACCAATGATTGTGGAGCCCATTACCGAAGGGTATGTTCCTTATACAATTCTCCATCCTGATATGACCACTGATCTTGAACAGATGCAGAGATCCTGGATTCAGCTGAAGAAAGAGCGTGATATATTTAGAGATCATTTCTATACCCATGAGAGGAAAGTGTTGGAGCTCACGAAGCAACTTCACGAGGAAAAAAGTCTTAATGCCTATCTCGGCACGAAGAGGAAGCGCCCATGGGAAATCTGATTTCTTAATTTTTTGAATTTTTCAATTGTAAGCATAAAAGGCAATTGTATTTTAAATTCTACTAATAAAATATTTGTTTCATTTTGGCTCACAAATTTAAATTTCCAAAAGTCCTTGAAAACATTGCATACGCATATCATACATGTCATTGCATAAACAGGTTTCAAAGTAGGGTTCTTATCTTCTTCGCTGTTTATTTCAGCAAGTAAAGAAATGGCACTCGAACAAAACATCAAGGATCTCCAGGAACAAAACACTCAGTTCCAACAAATGATCATGGCTTTAGCTAAAGGGAAAGAAGACATGAAAGCTCTCATACTGAAGGACAAAAAGAAGAAACCAAAGAAACCAGCTGGGGTAGTGAATTTAGGAAGAAGGACCAGGGACCAGTGCGACGAGCTTCAGAACTAGTAACTTCATCAAAGAAGGAGATAATCCGGAAAGGGAGACAAGAGAGAAAAACCTCAGCCCGAAGGAATCTAATGATGAATCTGACTATAATGAGGAGCAGTATCCTCCTGCTGGCAATAAATACAAACAGCTGTAGGATCGTCTGAACGCAATGAAAATCCAGAGGGTACCTGGGTTGGATTTTGAAGAGTTGGGCTTGGTTTCTGGGGTTTTCATCCCGCAGAAGTTTAAGGTTCCAGTGTTTGCCAAGTATGATGGGGTCTCGTGTCCAAAGATGCATCTCCGATCTTATGTGATGAAGATTCAGCCTCACACTGCTGACAGAGATTTGTGGGTCCACTTCTTCTAAGACAATCTATCTGGGACTCAGCTAGAGTGGTTCTATCAGTTGGAGGGAACCAATATTCGTAACTGGGAAGACCTGGCTGCTTCTTTCTATAAGCAGTATTAATATAATGCAGACATTGCTCTGACTCATACACAACTCTAAAGTATGTCTATGGGTTCTAGCAAGGGTTTTAAAGACTATGCCCAGAAGTGGAGAGACTTAGCAGGAAGAGTCCAACCCCCTCTGTCTGATAGGGAGTTGGTAGACATGTTTTTGGGTACTCTATCTGGTCCATTTTTCAACCATCTAATTAGAAGCTCCTCAACTGGTCTTACTGAGCTGATCTTAACTAGAGAAAGAGTGGAAGCTGGTACTAGAAGTGGAAATATTCAAAAGGATGCCTCTTCAAATGCAGGAAAGAGACCTTTCATGGGAAAGAAAGAGGTCAGTCCTGCTTACAGTCAAAGAAATAAAGGCAGAACCAAACACCGTCCAACGGTATGGGCTGTAATGATATCCAATCCTGCAGTTACTCAACAGTGGAACAATCAGCCTAGAGAAGAAAGGCCTATGAGATAGTTTACCCGGATTAATATGACTTTGTCTCAAGTTTTTCCCCACTTATTAAAGTCCAATCTGGCAACTTTGAGGGAAGCTCCGAAGAATCTTAATACTGCCTCTCCCCACTATAATCCAAAGGCTCGGTGTGCCTACCATGCTGAGAGTCCAGGCCATGATACAAACGACTGTTGGGCATTAAAGAACAAGGTGCAGGATCTGATCGAGGCAAAGGAGATTGAATTTGATGCTCCATAGACCCCTAATGTTATAACTGCTCCCATGCCCAAGCACGGACAAGGTGTTAATGTTGTTGACGATGATATGTTTGTTACTTCCATTGGGGAACTTGTTACTCCTCTCATGATTGTTAAAAGGAATTTGTTGCAAGCCGGTTTATTTCTGGGTTGTGGTGAAGGTTGCCATTTATGTTTATCTCTACCAACTAGTTGCTATTTGTTGAAAGCATGTGTTCATCACCTGATGGATGATAAAGAGATTATATTTGAGAAGACTCCAGTCACAAGTGTTCCATGTAAAGACCTTTCTATTATAACCATTTTCGCTAATCCTCCCAGGGTCTCCACCAAAAGACCTGTGCAGGATTACATCTGCTCCAAAGTTGGATCCCCTGATCATCACTATGCCAGGGCCAATACCATATTCCTCGGACAAAGTTGTTCCCTGGAATTATGGGGCTGACGTCTATTACCATGGCGTCAAGCAAGACCTGTTGGCTGTTGAAGACAAATTTACTGGAAGTACTGATCCTGACATCGGCAATATCATTGGGACCAGCAAAATAATAAGAAGCGGAAGAGTGTTCTCTCTCGAGATCTCTCCTCCTAAAACCGTTACTACTCCTGTGATCATTCCTGTTGCTGCTCCTACTAATACTACCACTACTACTCCTGTGATTAGCCCTGTTGCCACCCATATCACCGATCCGGCCGAGACTCGGGGCAAAGAGATATTGGTTGAGCCTGTCAAGGCGAAGGCGCATTTAGAATCCATTCTGAAGGTTTCTAAGAAGGAAATGGAAGAAAATTTGAAAATAATTAAAAAGAGCGACTACAATATGGTCGAACAGTTGGGGCAGACCCCTTCCAAGATTTTAATGTTGGCCCTACTGTTGTGCTTTGAAGCTTATGCCAAGGCTTTGGTAAAATTCCTCAAGACAGCTCACGTGCCACAAGAAACCTCCGCTGATCAATTTGAAGATTGTGTGGCTTGTTTAACCGCTGATAATGGATTGGGTTTTTCTGATGCTGATTTGACACCCAAAGGAAGAAAACACAATGATGCGTTGTATGTCACTATCGAATGAAGGGGCACCACTTTGGCCCATGTTTTAGTGGATACAAGTTCATCGCTGAATGTTCTGCCCAAGAAGGCTCTTGATAAATTAGATTGCGAAGGTTTGACTCTGAAGCCTAACAACATTGTGGTGAGGGCTTTCGATGGTTCAAAAAGATTGGTGCACGGGGAGGTGGACATCCCTATCAAAGTGGGTTTCCAAACCTTTGAATCCACCTTCTACGTGATGGATATCAGACTATCTTATTCCTATTTGTTAGGATGCCCTTAGGTCCATGGGGCTGGAGTTGTTACTTCCACTCTACATCAGATGATAAAGTATCCAGTGAAGGGAAATATTGTCACAGTACGGGGTGAGGAGGAGTACATGGTAAGCCACCTGAAATCTTTCAGGTATGTTAAAATGGACGGCGAGTTCATCGAGACCCCTTTTCAGAACTTTGAAGATGTGCCTCAGACCATCTCTACAACCGAGACTGTTACCAGTGTGCCAAAGATGACCAAGCCTCCATTGAAGATGGCTTCTCTCAAGGACGCCAAAGCAGTAATTGAATAAGGTGGGTGTACCATTTGGGGCCAAATCCCTGACATTCCATACAAATATGATAAGTTTGGTTTGGGTTTCACTTCAGGGGCTCAAAGGGTTGTTCGTCGTGCCTGCGCTGGAGGACCTCCCTTACGCATCAGCAATCATGGGATCAACGCTTTAGAAAACAGTGATGGTGACTATGACATGGACAATTGGATCTTCCCTACTACCAACAGCGGACCCAGTAACTGGACAAATAAAGACTTTATGCTGATTACTTTTATTTAGGAGTAATTGTCTTTTTCTTTTTATGGATATGTAATAAATGAAAAATATAAACTATATGGCCTTGGGTCTTACCCGAGGCACAATGGTTTATTTGTGAGGGTTATCATTTTCAATCGCATATGTCATTAATAAAGAATTGGACATTTCTGCATACAAATTTTTCACTCTTTGTTTTTCTTTTCTTCTTTCACTTTATCAATGCAGTTATGCTCTTACACACACTCACGTATCAAACTGTAGATCCATATCCACTCTGGATCCCATTGATAATGGTTCTGCTATTTCTAGTTATGACTTTGAAAATCCGATCAACCAAGCCGAGGACGAAGGTAAGGAAGATTGTGAAGTACCAGGAGAGCTTGCTAGACTGTTACAATAGGAAGAAAGGGCTTTACAGCCTCATGAATAGCCAGTTGAGACAGTGAACCTGGGTATAGAAGAGGACAGAAAAGAAGTCAAGATAGGTGCAAATTTGGAGCTTAGTGTCAAGCAGCGATTGATTTAAATGTTACATGATTATGTTGAGATCTTTGCCTGGTCATATGAAGACATGCCAAGACTAGACACTGATATTGTGGTTCATCGTCTGCCCACTAAAGAAGACTACCCTCTAGTAAAGCAGAAGGTCCATCGTATGCATCCTGAAATGTCAGAGAAGATCAAGGAAGAAGTTATGAAACAGTTCAACATTGTGTTCTTAATTGTCACCTCCTATCCATAATGGGTTGCTAACGTAGTTCCGGTGCCCAAGAAAGACGGAAAGGTACAAATGTGTGTGGAATACAGAGACTTGAACAGGTAAAGCCCCAAGGATTACTTTCCGCTTCCCCACATTGACGTTCTGGTTGACAACACCGCGCATCATAAGGTATTCTCCTTCATGGATGGATTCTCTAGTTACAATCAGATCAAGATGGAACTCGGAGACATGGAGAAGACAACTTTCGTCACACAATGGGGCACTTTCTGTTACAAAGTGATGCCATTTGGATTGAGGAATGCTAGGGCAACCTATCAGCGAGCCATGGTAGCTTTGTTCCATGATATGATTCACCATGAGATAGAGGTCTATGTTGACGACATGATAGCCATATCTCAAATGGAAGAAGAACACCTTGATCACTTACAAAAGTTGTTTGATAGACTGAAGACGTACAAGTTAAGGCTAAATCCGAACAAGTGCACCTTTGGGGTAAGGTCTGGTAAACTCCTAGGTTTCATTGTTAGTGACAAGGGTATTCAAGTAGACCCTACAAAGGTAAAAGCTATACAAGAGATTCCGGCTCCTCGCACTGAGAAGGAAGTTAGGGGTTTCTTGGGACGTTTAAATTACATTTCCAGGTTCATTTCCCATCTAACTGCTACTTGTAAGCCAATCTTCAAGCTCCCGAGGAAAGATTAAGTGATAAAGTGGAATGACAAATGCCAGACTGCCTTTGACAGAATCAAGGAATACCTTCAAGAGCCTCCAATTTTAACGCCGCCAATTGAAGGAAGACCTTTGATAATGTACTTAACAGTATTAGATAATTCAATGGGGTGTGTGTTGGGGCAGCATGACGAGTCTGGTCAAAAAGAGCATGCAATATACTACCTTAGAAAAAAGTTTACCGACTGTGAAACAAGATACTCATTGCTCGAGAAAACTTGTTGCACTTTGGCATGAGCTTCTCGCCGACTGAGACAGTATATGTTGACCCATATTACTTTATTGATATCTAAGATGGATCCTATCAAGTACATCTTTGAGAAACCCGCCCTCTGCAGAAGAATATCGAGGTGGAAAATAATCCTAACCGAATACGAAATTCAATACACAACCTATAAAGCAATCAAGGGAAGTGTATTAGTTGATCATTTGGCTCATCAGACCGTAGACAACTACCAATCCATGAACTTTGAATTCCTGAATGAGAATATCATGTTAGTGATTGATTGTGAAGAACCTGGACTAGATGAAGGACCTGAAAAAGGATCCCCATGGACTATGGTTTTTGACTGAGCTTTCAACGCACTTGGCAATGGCATCGACACTGTAATCATATCTCCCGAAGACTGTCATACTCCTTTCACTACCAGACTATGTTTCAACTGGCCAATAATATGGCTGAGTATGAAGCATGTATCATGGGTCTCAAAGCTGCAGTTGATCTAAGGATCAAGTTCTTAACTGTGTTCAGAGACTCAACTTTAGTAATCAGCCAGATCAAAGGAGAATGGGACACGAAGCATCCTAACCTCATCCCGTACAAAGAGCATGTGTTGACATTAATCCCATACTTTGAAGAAATTACTTTTGAGCATTTTCCACAAGAGGAAAATCAATTAGCGGATGCGCTAGCTACTATATCGTCCATGTTCAAGGACAGGTGGGATAATGAGGCTCCTCAGATCACTATTGAGAGATTGGATGAGCCAGCTTACTTCTATGAGATCGATACTGAAGAGGTAACGGGCAAACCTTGGTTCCATGGAGTGAAAAGGTATCTCGAAGATCAAGAATACACTGAGGGGGCATCTATCAATGATAAGAAGTTTCTGAGAAGGTTCTTTGCGAAGTTCTTCCTCAGTAATGGAACTCTCTACAAGCGCAACCACGACTCTACTTTACTTCGGTGTGTTGACAAGAGCGAAGCAGAGAGGATTATGGCAGATTTACATGAAGGTACCTTTGGCACCCATTCTAGTGGACACACCATGGCTAAAAAGATTCTGAGGGCAGGATATTACTGGTCCACTATGGAAGTAGACTGTTATCATCATTCTCGAACTTGTCACAAATTCCAGATCTATGCTGACAAAGTACATGTGCCTCTGGTTCCCTTAAATGTATTGACTGCTCCCTGGCCCTTTGTAGTGTGGGTCATTGACATGATCGGAGAAATCAGACCTACCGCTTCCAATGGGCATCGCTTCATCCTCGTCTCCATTGATTATTTTACAAAGTGGGTAGAGGTAACCTCTTTTTCTTCTGTTACCAAGAATGTTGTGGCTCGGTTCATCAGGCATAACCTTATCTGTCGATACGGTCTACCAGAAAGAATCATCACGGATAATGGTACAAATCTCAACAATACTATGATCACCGAACTCTGTAAACAATTTAAGATTCAGCGTCATAATTCTTCCTCTTACCGGCCGAAGATGAATGGCATTGTGGAGGCTGCTAACAAGAACATTAAAAAGATCATACATAAGATGATGGTGACATACAAAGACTGGCATGAGATGTTACCATTTGCTCTTCATGGTTACCGCACCTCAGCACGTACGTCGACAGGAGCAACACCTTTCTCTCTGGTGTATGGTTTGGAAGTTTTCCTACCTATTGAGGTCCAAATACCTTCTTTGAGAATCATGAAGGATGCGGTTTTGAACAAAGATGATTGGATCCAGACCTGACTTGACCAATTTAACCTGATTGATGAAAAAAGGCTCGCGACTGTTTGTCATGGTCAAATGTACCAAAAGCGTATGATCAAGGCTTTTAACAAGAAGGTCAGACATCAAGTATATCAAGTTCGTGATTTGGTAATCAAGCGCATCATTCTGTCGCAAGGTGATCCCAGGGGAAAATGGACTCCCACATACGAAGGGCCATTTATGATCAAGAACATATTTTCTAGTGGAGCCATGATCTTAACCACTATGGACGGTGACGACCTTCCTCACCCTGTGAATGCAGACATAGTTAAAAGATACTAAGATTGAATAAAGACCCGCTAGGTTGACCGTCCTAGGCAAAAATAAGGGCATACCGGCGAACCAAAAAGGTTTAGGCAAAAATTAGGGATAAAATACAAAAGAATATGTACACCCGGCAAGTCGAAAACCTGAAAAGGCGGCTTGGGCAAAAAAGGGTATCCCGGTGGACTGAAAACCCGAAAGGGCGGTCCAGGAAAAAGTTAGGGATTTAAAGTGTATAACTATGTCTCGTTGGATCATCTTGCAACCATACTTCAGTATCAACTATCAAGCTCAAATGGTACCAATCAATCTAGTCAAATTCGGACAAGTAGCAAAATGATGAGACGCTCAAGGACATAAGGGAAATAGAAGAATTGAAACTCAATGAGATTATTACACATAATTGTTTTCCCTTTGCATACTATTTTGTATAGTTTTCATTTTCTCTACGACATTCTCCTACTAGAATGTCAGTCTCTTTGTATAAAAAACGCCTATTATAGGCAAATTTCAAAATCAATACAAATCATTTCTTTGAAAGTACAAAACTTTTTGTTTTCATTTTTCTGTTTTGTTTTGCAAAAATGTCCAGTGATTATTTTTTACATATGCATTTGAATATGATTACTGTTTACAAATACTTGCATAAAAAATAGAAAGACAGTTGCCAATGTCTTTAAGAAACGGGACAAAGTCTAAAAAGCCATGTGTAGTCCCCGTAGTTATGTTCTCCAGCAGGTACAAAGGTAGAGACTTCCTACTGCAAAGTCACCGCTACATCCACAACATACGTCCTAGTGATGTTTATGTCCCCGCAGAGTGAAAACAACCAAAGTTTTAACCTCTTCTTCCCCAAGCAGGAATTACCTCTTCCAACAAAGTTCCCTCAGAGAGCTGAAATCCATGTTCCTCAGCTAAGTTTTATAATCTCAAACAGTTTATAAAG
This sequence comes from Vicia faba, assembly GCA_948472305.1. Lineage (NCBI taxonomy): Eukaryota > Viridiplantae > Streptophyta > Magnoliopsida > Fabales > Fabaceae > Vicia > Vicia faba. The sequence goes on from CATIWC010001681.1 coordinate 112,739, forward strand.
CCTCATCCCCGGTAGAGTTTATTTCTCTAGCTGCGGAAGTTCATCCCCCAACAAAGTTTATTTCTCTACATTGATAAGATCTTCTAATAGAGCATCTTCTACCCGGTGGAGCATTCTCAAGAAGAAGTCAAAGATCCCCGACAGAGTACCCTCAAATGGAAAGAGGAAATCCCCGGAAAATCATCTTCATTCATCATCCCCAGCGGAAATGAAAGAATCACTTTCATCATCTACCAAACAACAATCCGAGATTCAGCTTCCCAGTACTCTCCAGCAGCAGTCAGGGATTTATTTTCCCAGACTAGGAAATTTTGCAACAGCATTCCATGTTCATACATCATGGCATGCGCATACATATTGCATACATCACAATCTCATTTATTTTAAGAACGTCATTACACAATGAATTTTATACATTATGACATTGCATATGACTAACTCTTTACCTTTCGGTAGATACTTTCTCTAGTTCAGTTAAATTGACACTAAGATTTTCTGATTATTATCCAGTTAAAGATACTGTAAAGCCTGGAGTCTGACCAGATAGTAGTTTATTAATTACTATGAAGCCTGGATCTGACCAGATGATAGTATAACCTATGACACCGAAGCCTGGACCTGACCAGATAATGGTATACCTCAGATTCAAGTTGAATCCTGGACCTGACCAGATAACAGCTTAATTTCTTCAAATCACTGAAGCCTGGATACGACCAGATAACAATTCAATGTCTACAATTACTGCACAGCAAGGAACTTACAAAATGGCAGTTCATTTCATATTCCTCGATAAGTCGTTGTGAAGCCTGGAATATGACAAGATAACAATTAACCTTATTATCCTCAGCAAGTCAATGTAAAGCCTGGATCCTGACCAGATAACAGCTTGCCTCCGTCTCTCCAGTCAAGAGATAACTCCCCAGTAGAGTAATGGACAACCGAAGCTCCTAGACTCTATTCCCCTAAAACATTCCCCAGCTGACTCCTCCTCAGACAGCAGGAACAGGAATCCCCATAAAGAAACTTCTTATGAAGTCAGCACCTACTTTAGATGGCATCTCTAAGCCCATCTCTGACAACTCTCTGCCATATTCCTTGAATGGCATCTTTAAGCCCATCTCCAACAGTCTTCTGTCATCTTTTCCAAATGGCATCTGTAAGCCCATTCCCGATATTATCCACCAACAGTATCAGCCTTATCATATTTTCAAAAACGCTTTATCACACTCTCGAGGACTGATATGTGAGTTACCATAAAGCAAACAAAATCTTTCAAAGCACACAAATACGAAAACAGTTTTCAAAATGAGAAATTACCTAAGAGCTCGTGGAAAACCATGTATGGAAAGGGTGCTAGCACCTTCCCTTTCCATAATCTACCCCCCTTACTCAGAAACTCTCGAAAAAAGGTCTTTTTCTGTTCTTTTCACACTTTCCTTTGCCGGATAAAAGAAAAGTCGGTGGTGACTCTTGCTTACCACAGATTTGCGAATACAAAACACAAACCAGTATAACAGTCGGTTCTGCTACCGTATGACACATAATTATAATAATGTGAAAATAGACAAGCGCACAGTGATTGAAAAAAAGGAAATATATTAGAAACCTAAGTATTCAAGAAAAATATTTTTGGTGTTTTTGTTTAGAAAAATGTTTTATAAAAATAAACCCTAATTCTAATTAATTTACTAATTAATTAATAAAATAGAACCAAAATATGATTAAATTAAATTTATTTATCAAAAATTAAGTTAATTAAACAAAAAACTAAATCTAATTTTTTTTAATGATTTTCTATTTTTTTTTCTTTTGATTTTTAATAAAATTAATTAAAAAAAGGAAATAATTAATTAAAACAATAAAATAAAATAAATGGGCATGTTGAAAACAAGTAAATGGGGGGGTAAGAAAAATAGTTTGTTAAGCCCAAACTGGACAAAGCCCATAACTGCGCTGGATCTGGTGAGGATGATCCACGAAGGTTCATGGTGAGGGGCATGCCTCTGAGGCGTTAGATTTGGAATCTAGAGATCAGATGGTTGTTAGATAAGGTACACCATGCGCGCGTTGGACTTGCACAGTATCGAATCAGCAAGGAAAACATTGAAAAAAATAATATGCCAGAGGCAGGGATCGAACCCCTGCCCTGGCACACAAACACCCTAAGACACACGCACTTGCCGCTGGGGAGGCCAATACATCTGGTATATAGAATCAAACAAAAATGTTATAATACAAAATGAAACCTGATCCTGGACAAAAAAATGTGCGCATGTAAGTGGACCCCTGTTATTTGAACCAGCAAATCAGAATGTCTCCCCGTGCCACGCGGATCTCAGGCGAGTCCAACCACCCCTCACGGTTGTTAACTTCCTCTTCTCTGATTGCTCCAAATCCCAAACCTGCGAAATAAAAAAAATCAAAGTCCCAAATTAAACCTAACCCCCCTAAATCATATTCTATGAGTCCAATGGTGCTATTGGTTTTTCCTGTAATGGCCTGGAGGTACAGATACGAAGGTACATAAGCATTTTGCCCTAGCCATGGAAAACCGCAATATTCACGTTAGAGCTCTATTTTTTATCCAAATATGTTCTATACAACAAAAGAAACTCATTTGGGCAATCAAAATATATTAATCATGCATGAAAATAAATATATGAATATTTGGAAGAAAAAAAAGGTGCATAGGAGAAGGTGCGTGTGCTGATTTCAAGCACTGATGACCATGGATTTTGGTCTATTCTTACTCTTAGGTGTGTCAGGGATGATTTGTAACGAGTGGCTTGGTCTAAAAGTGGCCGGATCTTTTGATTCAAGTTTGCACCTTTTTTTGTGATTTTCGAAACCTAGCTTTTGAGGCAGTCTGCGTGTGTGTTCTCTTGATCTGAGTGTTGTACATATATATAGAATGGATTTAGGGTAAGAAAAGTAGTATGATATCATGTATAATCAAATGTGTGAATTATTTCCAAAATTTATTCAAAAACTTTCCAAAAGTGAAGATTCTTTCCTCTCGTGGCTTTGCACGATTTTGGCATGTTTTATGTTGCATCTTGGGCCTAAAAAATGATCCATAACAAAGCCCGTGTGTATTAATCCATTATTTTGTGATTTTATTTAATTTACTTTGTATTTATAAAAATAAAAGTAAATATAAATAAAAATCAAGGCAATGTATGAATAGACTTAGATGTCCTCTAAGGGGTCATGAGCATGTTTGAACTCTAAAACTTAGGCCCAAAAATTCAATATTGTCCAACTGAAATTTCATGCATTCTTCAAAAATTTCTCAACTTGCATTAATCATAACTCTCTCAATTTTCATATTTTGAAGGTAATCTTTGACTTTTTGGAAAGCTCAAGATGCCCTCTACAATTTCTCTTTTGATCATATTTGCATTTGGAGAATTTATCTTGATGTAATTTGCCTTGACAAAAAGTATCTTTTGTTGACTTTTGAAAATGACATGTAATGTATTAGCTCATATCTTTCAGATGCGGCACTTTTTGGACTTGAGCATAAAATAAAAGTTGTAGAGAATTAAATTTCTTTCCAAATGGGCTTTGGTTGGGGAAAATTTGATGAAGCATGTGAAAGTTATGCTTGGTCAAATTTTAGTTGACTTCTCTTAAGGAAACCCTAATTTGGCAATTTTGGACTTTTGGTGATTTGAAGAATTTCGTTGAAGAATCATGATCAACCCTTGATCAAATGATGAATATCACTTCAAAATATGGATGTTGACCAAAAATATTGAAGTTTGACTGTATGTTGACCATAGTTGACTTTTTACCCAATACAGTTGATTTTCAATCATCTGAGCTATTGACCGAGCAAACTTGTGATGCATGACTTGACACTTGGTATGAGCACTATTGAAGACCTATGAAGAACCATGGAAATAATTTGAGACCTTTACAACCCAAACTTCATTGAGAAACACAAAACCCTAGTTGTACACTCATTGCTTAGGAGAAGCATCTTAACTGGTCAACCCTTGAGATTTGAAGACCTCCTGAGAAAGTCTTGAAGAAAAATAGGAGGGAAAATTTTGGGGTACAACACCTTGTTAATGAAAACCCATTGGAACTGAATCAATACAAAGCTTTAGAAGAAAGGTTAAAAGTTGTGGAAGGACATGATGCTTTTGACGTTGACGCCCTCGAAATGGGTCTCGTCTCGGATGTAATAATCCCACTGAAATTCAAAGTACCTGACTTTGGAAGATACAAGGGAATCACTTTTATGAGAAACCACCTACGCATGTATTGTAGGAAAATGCATGCTTACGCTCAGAACCATAAGTTAATTATTCATTTCTTTCAAGACAATTTGAGTGGGGCATCTCTAGATTAGTATATGCAGTTGGAGAGGATGTACATACAAACATGGGCAGATCTTGCCAATGCGTTTCTGAAGTAGTATAAATACAATCTGGATATGGCGCCTACCCGCATACAACTCTAGAACTTATCCCAAAAGAAAAAAGAATCCTTCAAAGAGTACCCTCAAAGGTGGAGAGAGACGGTGTCTCGTGTGCAATCACCACTTCTGGAGAAAGAACTAGTCGACATGTTCATGGGAACCCTGCAAGGGGTATACTATGAAAAGATGGTAGGAAGCATCTCTTCGGGATTTTCTGAACTAGTAACTATTGGAGAGGGGATTGAGACAGGAATAAATAATGGAAATATTCAAGGGGGGTCATCAAATGCCCCTTTCAATGCAAAAAGATTGGTTCCTAGCTTCACAAAGAGGAATGAGAGTGAAGTTAATGTTGTGGCTTCACAACCAAGAGCACAATAACCATTAATCATCCCGCAGGGACAACAACAAAACAAATTTGAAAGGCCACTGAGAATATTGGATCCACTCCCTATGTCACCTAGCCAATTATTATAACATTTGATCAAGGCATCTTTAATATAGTTGAAACCTTTAGCTCCTCCAGTGGGACCACTACCTCCCAAATACAATGCCAATGCTAAATGTGAATACCATGCCAATTCTCTGGGGCATACCATAGATCAATGTTGGGATTTCAAGCATAAAGTACAAGATCTAGTAGACTCCTAAGACATTACTTTTGAAAAACCAAACATCAAATCAAACCCCATGCCTCTGCATGGTGGTTCGACAATAAATGCAATTGAAGTAGTCACCGATTGTGGGGAAGGAAAACAAGCGAAGTCTCCGATAAATCTATTGAAAGAATATCTGTTGGAATGCGGATTCCTTCTGGAACATAACGAAGCTTTCGAAAAGACCTTACAACAATTTATGGATCAAGGGATAGTATAATTCGGACCATAACCTGAAGTTGAGTATATTGAAGCAATTGAAGGAAGTGTGAAGAAGCCATTGGTAATTCATTATCAAGGCTAAACCATGACAAGAGGACTCTCATGATCGCATGGGGAGATTCGACAAAAACTCCTATAATAAAGCAAACTCTGGAATACCAGTAACGCCGAAGACTACGATTGTAATTAAAGGGCCATCTCCTACCCCTTACAAAACTGACAAGGCAGTACCATAGAATTATGATCCGACTGTATATATCAATGGCTCGAAACAAGAATGTGAGTCATCATCAAGTCAAGAACCTGTAATTTCAAATATAGTAGGACATGGGGCATAACCCGTAGTGGCCGGGTGTTCGGATCTAAACCATTGGAGAAGAATAAAAATAGCTTGAAAAGTAAAAATGACTTGTTGACAAAAGAAAAGGGGGAAATAGTAGAGGAGGTGAATCAGGAGCCTCCAAACAAAAGCTTCACTGACCTAGAGGCAGGCGAATTTTTGAAGATAATTAAGAGAAGTGATTATAGGGTGGTGGACCAACTCACCTAACTCCCGCCAAGATTTCCATAATCTCGTTGCTCATCAATTCAGAAGTGCATTGGGATTCTCTGATGAAAGTTTTCAGTTCTGCTCATGTTACAGAAGAAATTATTGTGAACCAATTTGATAATATGTAGCAAATCTGACATTTCAGTCCTATTTAGGTTTCAACGAGAATGAATTACCTCTACAAGGCCGAGATCATAACCAAGCACTACACATTTCAATATAGATAGGTATTACAAGTCTATCCAGGGTACTTACCGATACTAGTTTCGCCCTTAATGTATTGCCCAAATCTAGTCTGATGAAGTTAACATTAGACGGTGTTGTGATAAGACCAAGTTCCACGATAGTCAAGGATTTCGATGGTTCTCAGAGAACAATGTTCGGAGAAGTAGACCTTCCAGTTAAGATTATTACACACATGTTCTATATCACCTTTAAAGTCATGGATATAGAACAAGCATATACGTGTTTACTTGGACGGCCTTGGATTCATGCAGCAGGGGCAATCACTTCAACCTTACATCAAAAATTGAAATTCTTTATTGAAGGAAGATCGGTCATAATTGGTGGAGAAGAAGACATCTTCGTAAGTCACATTCAGTCCTACAGGTATATCAGTGTTGATGAAGATTGCATAGCTACACAATTTCAAGTATTGTAGGTTGCTTCAATGATAACCTTACCGGTAGAAAAGGTCAAGAAGCCTGCTGTGACTTCGTGGAGAGATTTACAAATAGCAATGGAGAATGGGGACTCGAAAGGCTGGGGAAAGCTCCCCGAAATATCTGAGAAGAAGAACCGTTTTAGTTTGGGTTATGAATTATCAAAGGCTACTCTAAAAGGGAAGGCACGATTTCCACCAATCTATGAAACCTTCATCAACAAATGGGTAGATCATGGCGAACAAGTGGCATTGATGTCCCACAAAGACAACATCAAAAGGGCATCAGATTACATTCGTGAATGCGCCCAAGGAGAAGAGCGGAAGAACTAGACAGTTGTGGAAATTCCTGAGATTTTCTTTCCAAAGTAATTTTCTTTGTTTTTGAAAGAACCTATGTCAAGACCGAGGCATAAGGGTTGTTTGTAAGAGTCCCCTGTGTGTTTCAATCAATATTCATGATTAATAAAAATATGTTTTGTATTCAATTTAGATCCTTTTTTTTCCTTTTTGCATTTTATTTTAAAAATGGCAATACCTCATATTATATGCATTTTCCAAATTCGCGTGCTAAATAAAAAAATTGCACCAAAACATGATAAATGTGCAGATCCATGCCCAAAATCACCGATAATGTTACTGCTGTTGTCTGATATGATTTTGATGCTCCAGTCAACCAAGCTGAAGAAAAAGATGATGGGGATCTTGAACTTTCTAAAGAATTGGCAAGAAGCATAGAGCAAAAAGCTGACAGTATACAACCATATCAAGAGCCTATTGAGACCATTAACCTTGGCAGGATCCAAAAGAGATCAAGCTAGGGGAAAGCGTTAGAAGAAAGCGTCAAAGAAAGGTTGATCAAGTTGTTACATGAGTATGTAGATATATTCGCCTGGTCCTACAAAGACATGCCAGAGTTGGATACATACATTGTAGTACACAAACTACCTCTCAAATAAGGTTGTCCCCCAGTCAGGAAAAAGCATAGGAGAACTCATCCAGATATGTCCAGCAAAATTCGAGAAGAGGTTCTTAAACAATTCAACGCATGGTTCTTGGCAGTGGTAGACTATCCACCTTGGATAGCTAACATCATGCCAGTACCTAAGAAAGATGGAAAAGTACGTATGTGTGTAGATTATCGGGATCTAAACAAAGCAAGTCCTGAAGATAATTTCTCGTTACCTCATATAGATGTTCTTGTAGATAACATAGCGCAAGATTCAGTATTCTCATTCATGGACGACTTCTCAGGCTATAATCAAATAAAAATGGAACCTGAAGATATGGAGAAGACTACCTTCATGACACCTTGGGGGACTTTTTGCTACAATGTAATGTCGTTCGGCCTAAAGAACGCGAGGGAAACCTATCAACAGGAAATGGTGACATTGTTCCATGATATGATTCACAATGAGGTTGAGGTGTATGTAAATGATATGATTGCTAAATCTCATACAGAGGAGGACCATATCATACATCTATAGAAGTTATTTGATCGACTGTGAAGGTTTAAATTAAGGTTAAATCCAAACAAATGTACCTTTGGTGTCAGGTTAGACAAGTTACTTGGTTTTATTGTAAGCCAACATAGTATCAAAGTGGACCCCGCCAAAGTAAAAGCTATACAAGAAATGTCAGCACCAAAGATGAAAAAAGAGGTTTGTGGTTTCTTAGGGCGATTGAACTACATTTCAAGGTTTATATCACACCTAACTGCTACGTGCGAGCCTATATTCAAACTACTGCAAAAAGATTAAACAGTAACATGGAATGAGGATTGCTAGACAGCTTTCGAGATGATAAAGAAATATTTACAAGAGCCACCAATCTTGATGCCACCAGTTTCTAGGAGACCTCTCATTATGTACCTAAAAATACTTGAAGGATCGATGGGATGTGTATTGGGCCAACAAGACGAAACAGGTAGAAGAGAGCATACAATCTACTACCTTAGTAGAAAATTCATTGACTACGAAACTAGGTACTCACTCCTTAAGAAGACTTGTTGTGCATTGTCTTGGGCTACTAAAAGATTGAGGCAATACATGTTAACACACACCACGTGGCTAATAGCAAGGATGGATCCCTTAAAATGTGTTTGAAAAACCAGCTCTTACAGGGAGGATTGCTGGATGGAAGATGTTATTATCAGATTACGACATACTATATGTGTTGTACCCAAAAATTTCCCCTCCCATTTTCTTCAAAACACGCTCACAAAGGTCCCAATTACTCAAAGCCACTCAAGAATTGACTGGTCAAACCTCCTCCTAAGCAAGGGTCTTCAACTAGGGTTTGGTGCTTCTCAAAAAAGATTGGGTTGCAAGGGTCTCAAATGACATTCATGGTTCATAATAGGTCCTCGATAATACTTATTTCAAGTTTCAAGTCTTGCATCACATGTTTTCTCAGTCAATGGCTCAGAAGATTGAAAGTCAACTATATTGGGTAAAAAGTCAACTATGGTCAACATACAATCAAACTTCAAGATTTTTTTTGTCAAAATTAATATTTTGAGGTGATATTCATCATTTTATCAAGGGTTGATCACGATTCCTCAAAAAAATCCCTCAAATCATCAAAGGTCAAAATTTGCCAAATTAGGGTTTTTATTGAAGATGACTGATCATTGACTTCTGGCCTAATGCATGACCTAATGGCTTAAAGCATGACCCCAAGGGCTCAAATACAACATCTTGACCTAATTTCATGTCTCAAGACGTTTCTAAAGATACAAGTGATTGATAGTTGAAGAATTGAATTAATTGATAAAAAGTCAACAGTCACACAAAAGCCAAACTTTGACTTTTTGGTCAACATTGGAATTAAGAAATCAAGAATCATCAAAACATTCAAAATTATCAAGTTTGATAATCAATAATTACAAATATCAATAAAGTCAACAAAAGTTAAAGTTGGAAGATTTTTAAGTACTTAGAAAAAATTCAAGTATTTTGTGCTTAGAAAACCCTAACTTCACAAGCAAATTTCCTCAAGATACAAGCTGATTCAAGGAAAAATTTCAACATAAAAACTGTAGGGATTAATTAATTATACAACTTTGTTAATGTGAGATGATCTTCAAAAAGTGCTTGGATTAAGAGATATGGGCCCATGAAGTTCTGATACTTTTTATCTAACACTTAGAAATATTTTTGATCAGTTTTTCATCTCAACTTCTTGGCCAATTTTCACCAATTTCCCTGTTGATTTAGCCAAAGTGGTCAACATGAAAGTTGTAGATAATCTTTCAAGCTTTCCAAAATGTCCAAGAGCATAAATTTATCATAATTGATCTAGAAGTTTCGAAGAGATGAAGATGGCGTGTCAAACTTGAATTATAGGTCATTCTTTTGAAAACCTCATGGCCAAATCTTAAATCTAAGCTACAAGATCCTTCTTTTTAGACATCTTTGCCTCTAAATCTATGAATAATTAAGTAATTATACCGGCCCTAAGTGTATTGCATAAGGATTTGAAGCTTTGTCCAAGTCTTGATACCATTTATGGTTAAAATTGCAAAAGTAACATTTCTACTTTGATAAAGATCACCTTTTGCTAACCACTCTCTTCTTTCAAGCTTGAAATCTATTCTAAAGATCACAATAAATATCTCAATATCAGAAGTAATCTACAAAGTCTGAAAAGCTTGGCAAGAATCCCTTGATTCACTCCTTTCTTCATCATGAAGCAAATTTGCATTATGTGCAATTTGAAACCAAATGACCAAATCAGCCTTCCATATGAACTAAACTTGATTTCTACAAGTTACCTAGACCAAATTCAACCTCTATAAATAGTCTTTGAAGCTCATAACTCAAGGACACGAAAATTTTCTAAAAAATTACCATTGTTTCACATTTGAAGCTTCCAACACCCAACTTCAAATCCACTCATGTGTTTCCTCTTTTATCATTCAAACACCTTAGGTACATCATATATAAGTTGTCCAAACACCTGAATAACTTCTGGAACATCTCCATCATCATCATCCAAACCTCACTTTCACCATTTTCAACTTGACTTGGTTGGAAAGTTTCAAAGGGTTCTAAGGCAAGTTGAGCATATCATTAGCTTCCTGGGAAGTCAAGGAAGCTTTTTGCACCATTACATTGTATCTGGGCATGGTGGAACGAGTTCTGAGTTTTGCTTCAAGAGGTAAGTTTTCTTGAATTTCAAAACTCCATATACACGCATCCTTTGTGTTCAAATTAAATAAAAGATAAAAAAATATAGATATCAATGTCCTGAAGCTTAGCCCTAGCTTAATTGTTATTAATTGCACTTGTATGTGAAGATTTGTGATTCTGAACCTTTTTTAGGGTTCTCTGGTTTTTGAACAAATATGTAATTTTCTTTGAGGGTTATTTAAAATAAATGATATCATTGAATTCATGGTTAAAATTCAAGCAACTTTGTTGTTTACACTTTTTGAAATGGATGAGAAATGAAGCTTTTACAAAATTTGAAAATGATGTTGATGTTGTTGGCGCGAGGAAGAAGATGAAGTTCATCTTCAGATTTTTGAAAACAAGTTTATTATATATTTGTTAGTTGTTGTGTTAATACCGGATGAAACAGCCGTCCCAACGGTAGGAGGAACCTTGCAAAGGCTTTGGTGTGCCAGGACAGGGGTTCGATCCCTGCCTCTGGCATTTTAGTTTCTAACATTTTCATTGCAGATCCAGTACAAACCAGACATACACGCTCATCATGCGCCTCGTGTTACAACCTTTAGATCTCAATCAATCCAGATCTGATGCTGCTGGTGATTCCCCCACGGTGCATCCCATTGAGCCAGCCACACATAATCATCACAAGCGCCTTGGCTTAGAATGTTGGGCTTGACAAAATTCAAATTCTCACCCTCACTTTACTTGATTGCAGGCCATTTTAATTTTCTTTATTTTGTTTTAATTAACATTTTCTTTTTTAATCAGTTTTAATTTAATCATAAAATCATTAAATCATTAAAAAAAATTAGATTTAGGTTTTTAATTAATTTTTTTTATAAATAAAAAATTAATTTAATTTTATCACTTTGATTTTATTTTATTAATTAAAAATTAACTAGAATTAGGTTTAATCACTAAAAGTATTTTTCTAAACAAAAAAAAAAACAACAAAAATATTTTTCTTAAACACTTAGAAAATGTTTTAGGGTTTTGACATCTTTCCATTTTCCATCTCCGCGCGTTTATTTATTTTTTGCCTTATTATCATTACGTAACTGTCAATGGTATGTAATAGATAAATTAGGATTTCTTTACATTTTTCCTCCATTTTACGGTTTGTAATTCTCCATCCCCGAAGTGATGTAATAGCTTATATTATTTCCCGCATTTGAATTTTCCGCACTTGGATATATTTAACTGCTAGATTAAATTAGGTATGCATGGAAAGACTTGAAAAACCAACGTTAGATAACCTAATCTCAAGACTAATTACTGAAACATAACATACTTCGCAACTGCGCACCTCTAGGGTGACCCTCACTTGTTGCCTCGGATTTAAATAGTCATGTCCCTCGAACGTGGGACGCTTTAGCAAAAACCCTCAACTAAAAAAGGATTGTAGCCCCTCGATGACCCTTCGATGATACCTTCGGTAAACGATGTTAATCCCTTACAAAAATTGCTAAAACGTCCTACAAGTTGTCTTCTATGATTGTACGATGACTTGCGCCTATCCCTCACATCTAATGATATGGCTTCCTACTAACTAATGGTAGGGTAGCACTATCTAAAGGAGGAAGAAAAGAACAAAGACCTTTTGAGTAGGTAGATCACTCGTAATCGCTTGCTCATAAACTAAAACAATTTTAATACCTCACACTTTCCCAAAACAAACACTTTCTTCCAATAAATATTTTCAAAACAAACATTTTGTATACATTCTCAACGATGCGAGAATCATTACAAAATTTCCGCACTTAGGCATTTTCAAACAAACACAAACACAAATCCTTTAAAAAGTGAGCTAGCGATTAAGAGCCCGTAGAAAACTACAGATGAAAAGGGTGCTAACACCTTCCCTTTTCATAACCTACCCCCCTTACTCAGAAAATTCTCAAGGGTCTTTCTTGTTCTTTTCACCCTTTCCTTTATTAGATAAAAGAAAAGTCTGTGGCGACTCTTGGTATCCCAACATTTGTAATAAAACACAAAACCTAAAAGTCAGTTCTCCCACCGTATTACAGAGCTGGTGACTCCGCTGGGGAAAAAACTAAAAGTGGGGTTACCTTAAGATCTAGACCACCTTTATTTCTTTACTTGTTTTCCTTGTTTTCTTTATATTTCAGGATATGTTGGGGTTTATTTCTTGTATAAATCCTATACCCGAATCTAGGGGCATTTTAGGTAAGTAGCAATAGATCGTGAAAACTGTACGGCGTAGACCGATATGGTCGAAACTATGGCTACGTTAGTGAGACACATTGGTTGGTCCTGGTATCCCTTGAGTCAGTAAAGGAGAATGTTGGGCTGCCATATGGTTTCGTAAGCACTAACTGACCTTAGAACCTTAGTTGACATAATTTAGCCTTTAGAAAATAGTGAGATGGTCGGCTTTGGTGAAGACTGAAGTTGGTTGATACTCGACGCTACACTAATTAAGATTGGAATCTTGGGATATTTCAGCCGCAATTTAGATGCTTGAGCTGAAACAATTCCTGAAAGAAAGATCAGTGATTTGAGATTCCTATAACCCAATTACTTCTTCTAGGACAGGTTGAACCAACTAAACTCAAGAGGGTACTTACCTATAAACTCCATGCAAGCCTGAACCTAAGGCCTTGTGTGTCTTTTTTGTGTTTGATTAATTGTTCGAACATGACATCATCATGACATCATACCATATCATTTTCACTAACCATTTCAAGGACCAAGAGATTTATCTTTGTTCTATTTTGTAGGTTATGGCCTCCGCTCGTAGAAATACTATCCTGATCAACTTTGTAAGGATACCTTCTCAACTTAATGAGTTAGTCTCAAAAGTTCCTGAAAGCTCTCAATTCACCAAGAGGCATGGTCATCTACTCATCTTGCTTACCTCGGGTTTTGAAGAAGACATGATGAGTGTTTTATTCCAATTATTCGATCCCGCACATCATTGTTTCACCTTTCCAGATTATCAGTATGTACCCGTAATGGAAGAGTTCTCTAAGCTACTTGGAATTCATGTTCTTGATCAGACACCTTTCACTGGTTTAGAGAAAGATCCACAAAACTAAAGAAATTGCAGCAGCCTTACATCTGAAGCGGTCCGACATTGTATCTAATTGGGAAACAAGAAGTGGAGTCAAGGGTTTTCTTGCTAAATTTCTGTTAGAGAAGGCTCAGCTGTTTCTATATGCTATGAGCTTTCAGGCTTTCGAGGAAATCTTGGCTTTGTTGATGTATGGTTTGGTGCTATTCCCTAATACAGACTAACTCATAGATGTGAATGTTGTCAAAATTTTCCTCACTCGTACCCCTGTGCCTACTTTGCTTGGAGATATTTTGCATTCTCTTCACACTCGTACTATGAGGAAGCGAGGGACCCTTATGTGTTGTATACCTTTTCTATCCAGGTGGTTTATTTCACACCTTCCCCGATCAGTTTTTAAGAATGAACAAGGTTTGAGGTGGTCTCAATGGATGATGTCGCTCTCTCATTCAGATATCTGTTGGTGTTCCCGATCTTTAGAAGATGTTACTATCATTGACCGATGCGGGGAATTCCATAATGTTCCACTCCTTGGCATTAGGGGAAGTATTACCTACAACCCTTCTCTAGCTTTATGCCAATTTGGTTATGCTCTAAGAAGCGGTCCTCGTGACATGCTTATCCAGGGTATTATATTCGATTACGAGAACAATTTTCAAGGTTATCGTCAAAGGTTTATACACGCTTGGGGCATGGTAAACAAGATTGATAGTAAGACTTTAGGACAAAATAATTCCATCCCTTTGGATCCCTACATCAGATGGGTACAATCTCGTGCTCAAAACCTTAAGATGCCATATCTCTTTGTCTTACCAGTAATCATGAAGCCTATTGCTGAGGGGGATATTCCTTATACCATTCTTCATCCAGACATGCCCACTGACCTTGAAGAATTGCAAAAGTCTTGGATTCAACTCAAGGAAGAACGTGACACCTTGGAGACTCAATTCTATGCAAGTGCGAAGAAAGTGTTTGATCTCACAAAGCAACTTCACGAGGATCAAAGCCCTAATGCATACATCGACATGAAGAGGAAGCGTTCGTGGGAGACTTAAGTCTTAGGTTTTAGAAGTTCATATTTTTGTCTCTTTGAGACCCTTTTGTTTTCATTATAAGCCTAAGAAAAAATTGTAATCTTGAACTTACTAATAAAAATCTTTGTTTTTGTTTCCTCTCGGTTAGCAAATTTAAATCTCCTAAGGTCCTTGAAAACATTGCATCTACATATCATGCATCATTTCATAAACAGGTTTTCCAATACAGGTCTTCTCATCTACTTACTATTTATTTCAGTATAAGATTCCCCTCGAATAAACTGTCAAGGATCTCTAGGCTCAGCATGCACAATTTCAAGAGACTCTTCTAAATCTATCCAAAGGGCAACAAGAGATGATGGTGCCCCTCGCCAAGAAAAAGAAGACTAAGAAGCGGGCAGTTATCCTCAACATAGGGAGAAGATTCAAAGGTCCTGCTCAAACAGTTCAAGTGGATGATGTTTCCTCTGAGGAAGAAAACAACCAAGAGGAGGATGGCAGAAGTGTCAGTGGTAAAGGTAGAAATAACTAGGGTTTTAAGAATATTCCTGAAGATGAAGACTACTCTGACGAACAGTACCCTTCTGCAGATAACAAGTATAAGCAATTGGAAGACCGTCCCAAAGCTATGGAAACCCAAAAAATTCCTGGATTGGATTTTGGAGAGCTAGGTCTGATCCCAGGGGTGGTAATCCCTTATAAATTCAAGGTCCATATTTTTTCTAAATATGATGGGGTCTCTTGTCTCAAACTTCATCTGAGGTCATATGTTCGAAAAATCCAACCTCATACTGTTGACACGAAATTATGGGTCCATTTCTTTCAAGAAAGTTTATCCAGTACTCAACTTGAATGGTTCTACCAGCTGGAAGGAACCAACATTCACACGTGGGAATACTTGGCTACTGCTTTTTATAAGCAGTGTCAATATAATGCTCACCTTGCACCAACTCGTGTACAATTGCAAAACATGTACATGGGCTCGAATGAAGGGTTGAAGGAGTATGCCCAGAATTTGAGAGACTTAGCTGGAAGGGTCTAACCTCCCTTGTCTAACCGGGAATTAGTTGATACGTTCATGGGGAATCTGACAGGCCCATTCTTTAATCATCTGATTGGGAGTTCTTCATCTGGCTTTACTGAGTTAATTCTAACAGGAGAAAGAGTTTAAAATGGTATTAAGAGTGGGAAGATTCCAATG
Source organism: Vicia faba (assembly GCA_948472305.1). NCBI lineage: Eukaryota > Viridiplantae > Streptophyta > Magnoliopsida > Fabales > Fabaceae > Vicia > Vicia faba. The sequence goes on from CATIWC010001681.1 coordinate 128,701, forward strand.
GCTGCAACTTCTAATGTTGTGAAGAAGTCGTTTGGTGATAAAAAAGAAACCAATGTTGTCTATGGCTAGAAGAGTCGTAATAAAAATGTCTGCCATCAGTCTATGGGAGCAGCATTGATCTCTAATCCAGCGCCTGTTCAACAAACACAACAGGGAAACTATCAAAGGCCAGATCCTCCGTCAAGGCAGTTTACCAATATCGGTATGCCTTTATCTCAGGCATTACAACATTTGTTAAAGGTTGGACTCATTTCCCTGTGGGATCCTCTTCAGAATCCCAACACATCCTCTCCAATGTAAAATCCAAATGTGAGGTGTGTTTATCATTCGAACAGTCTTGGGCACAACACCAACAATTGCTGGGCCCTGAAAAGCAAGATTTAGGATATGATCAATAATAAGGAAATTGAGTTTGATTCTCTGGAGACTCCGAACGTAATTACTTCACCTATACCTAAGCATGATAAAGGCATAAGTGTTATTGAAGATGTTTTATATGTTGCCTCTGTAAGTGATGTAGTTACTCCTCTCTCAATAGTCAAGGAGAATTTGCTATAAGCCAGTTTATTTCCAGGTTGTGTTAAAGAATGTTATTGTTGTGCAGTTCAACCCAATGGTTGCGGGTTACTGAAGGAAGGCGTTCAGTGCCTGATGGATGAACATGCAATTTTGATTGAGAAAGCTCTGTATGATGAGAATTTGTGTTGAGATTTGTCTGTCATATCTGGTACTCCTTTCAGGATCACTTCCAAGGGTCATGTAAGGATTAATTCCAATTCAAAAGTTGCTCCTTTAATCATTACAACACTTGGGCCCATCATATATTCCTCGGAGAAGTCTATTCCATGGAATTATGGGTCTGACGTCTATTACCACGAATTAAACAAGAGTTGTCTGACGAAGATGGTGAAGAGGTTGATCCCAATATTGGTGTTGTACCCCAAAATTTTCCCTCCCATTTTCACTCAAGACATGTCTCTAGAGGTCCCCAATTGCTCAAGGATGACCAAGAATTAACCAGACAATTCTCCTCCTAAGGTAATGAACCCCCAACTAGAGTTTCCATTTTCATCAAGATGGTTGAACTCCAATGGTCTCAAATTCTTTCCATGGTCCTAATATGTCTTCAAGATCACTCATGCCAAGTTTCATGCCTTCCTCAATAAGTTTGCTCAATCAATTGCTCAAGTATTGGAAAATCAACTTTACTAGGTCAAGTCAAATGTGGCCCAAATACAGTCAAATTTCAAGATTTTTGGTCAACATCAACATTTTGAAGTAATATCCATCATTTGATCAAAGGTTGATCATGATTCCTCAAGAAATGCTCCTAACTCATTAAAAGTTAAAAATGGCAAATTAGGGTTTCTATAGGAAAAGTCAACCAAACTTTGACCAGGCATAACTTTCTCATACTTTATCAGAAATTTTTCCTCTAAGGATCATTTTCAGCCATAATGTCCAAGAAATTCCTCAATCAAAAGATACAAGTTCATACATTATAGGTCCTTTCAAAAAGTCAACAAAAACACCTTTTGGGTCAAAGCTCCTTACATGAACATGGAACATCCAATTAAGGTGAAACTAAAAGGGTTGTTTAGAGGACATCCTAGGCTCTCTAAAAAGTCCAAGAACACCCTCTTAGGATTAAAAATGAGAGAGATATGCATTGCTAAAGTTGACCAATTTTTAGAAATGTGCATGAAGCAAATAACGACCATACTTGAATTTTTTCCAAATGGGTCCATGTTTTCTTGCTTGAAACTGGTTCCTAACATGGCCCATGACCCCTAAGCTCACTCATACATTATTTCATTATTTTTATTATTTGTTTTGATTTTTTATTCATTAAAATCAAAATAAATCAAATAAATAGCGAAATAATAAAATAGAATCCAAGATTTGTTTTTATGACCATATAATGAGTCTAGAATCAGCTGGCAAATTAGGAATGATTGGAATGAAAAGAGCATGATTTGGCCTATTTTAGAAACTTAAAATATCCATGGAAAATTAAATTTTTTCTCCATAATTCTTCAAGATTGCATCCAGTTTTGTTGACCTAATGCACTCCCATATATATGGATAACATTTCCAGACCAAAAAAAGAAGGATTGGCCGCACAAAATTGACTTAAGAAGTTCAAATTTTTTCACAAAAAGTGGCAATCGGTTTGACCTTTTCAGAGGGATTCAAGAAGTTTTGACACTTGCAATCCATTCCTGGGGACTTTCTGAAGCTAACAACATCATTTGCACGCATCAAGACATCCAGAATCATCCCATACGATATAACGGTTTGCACATATTATTCTTGAAATTGATTTTGATCATACACACATTATAAATAAGTTTTAACTATGCATTCTTATTTGTATGAGCATTTGGGACATGTTTGAATGATCAATTTCCAGTTTTGGTACAGATATGATGACTTGCCATTGTTAGGGTTTCAAGGTCCATTTTGAGGTTTTCTATTACAGGTGAAATTAGGCCAAAGGAAGAGTATCATTGCACTCACGAGATCAAACCCAGTTGATCCATGTATTTACATTAAATCTATATTGCTTGGTTGAGATTTTGGAAATATGCAGGTTTTTAGCAACAGTCATGTCCGTAGGTAAAAGTACTTTGGCTAAAACGATAGCCCACTGGGGAAGACGATGGTGTGGCGTCTCAAGATTGGACCATTTGAATTGCGCACGTTTTCTGTCTAAATGTTAACCCTTTATTGCATATATTATATTATGTTTGTTTTATATAACGAATGATAAGTTGGCTCAGATGGCAAAGGTGAAGGACTTAAGGCGCGCGTGTGTGGGAGGTCAGGGGTTCGACCCCTGCCTCCTGCATATTATTTTTCCTAATGTTTCTTCCAGATCCAGTACGCCTGCTTGCCCAGGTGTACACCTTGCACCATCAACTCAGGCCATCAGATCTGCATGGAGCCAGATCCAACGCTCCCAATAGGCAGTCCCTACCATGGACCTCCAAGAGGCAGCAACACCAAATCACTTGCAAAAGACCATTGGGCTAGCTGATCTGGGCCCTGCAAATTCAACTTTACACCCCCCCAAAAATGCTTCAATATCAGACCCATTCTTTTTTCCTTTTTATTATTATATATTTAATTTCTTTAATTTTTTAATTATTTCAGAAAAATCATTTTTTTTAATTTAATCATAAAAATCAGTAAAATCACAAAAAATAGGATTTAGATTTTTTTATTAAAAATTAATTTTGTAAATTAATTTAATGTGATTATTTTGATTTATTTCTTTAAAATAAAATCAATTAGAACCTAGGTTTAATTGCAAAATCTTTTTCTTCAAAAATATCAAAAATATTAGTTTTTTTATTCAGAATTAATTTTTTTTATTATTAATAATTTCTCCAATTAATTAATTTAATTAATTTTAATTTATTTTCATTAATTAAAATTAATTAGAAGATTAGGTTAAATTTCAAATATTTTTTCATAAAAAAATCCCAAAAATATTTTCAATGAGCAAATTGGATTTTTTAGGGTTTTGAACTTTTTTCCAGTTTTAATTCTCGCGCGTTATTATTTTGCCGTTCAATTACTTTTTTTTATTATTGATGTAACTGCGTCCGATTTGTAATAGCTTAATTAGGGTTTACAATTTTCCGCACTTTATTTTTCGTTCATCATTTATGTATCTACACCGAATCCCTATAATAGTTAGGAACTTTATTTTTCCGCAATTTATTTTCCCGCATGATAAACTACTTAGATGAATGGTTAATAGGATTGCATGGAAAGATAACGATTAATTGAACAAAGATAACCCTAAATGCGCAAGATAAATGAACAGAATCAAGCACACTTGCACATGCTCACGCCTAGGGTATCTCCCACTTTGGTTGCCTTCGAATACGGTCACAGTTCTCGAAACGTGAGAATCCTTAGTGGTTGTCCTTGAGTCTAGGAGATCATTAGTCCCTCGATGACCCTCTCGATTGTTGCCTCGGTTAAAAAAGTGATCTTGGGGCTTTAGGAGAGTTACTAAGAGTTTTTGCCCAGTTTCCTTTAGTGACCGTACGTCCCATTCGATAGTCCCTCGAACATCCAACGACTAGGGCTATCTACTCACTAATAGTAGGATAGCACTGTCTAAAGGATAGGAGGAAAAGAACAAACTTTTTCGAGTAGGTAGATAATTGTTAGGTACTTGCTCAAACAATTCTTTTTACACACCACACTTTCAAACACTTTTCAAACAAAGTTTTCAAAACTCTTTATCACACTCTTGAGGACTGATATAAGGGTTATCATAAAGTGAATCGCCGCACTAAGTCATTTTCAAACAAAACTTTTCAAAACACACATACACAAACAGTTTTAAAAAATGAGAAAGTACCTAAGAGCCCGTGGAAAACCACAGATGGAAAGGGTGCTAACACCTTCCCTTTCCATAATCTTCCCCCCTTACTCAGAAATCTTGAAAAAGGTATTTTTCTGTTCTTTTCACCCTTTCCTTTGTTGGATAAAAGAAAAGCCGGTGGCGACTCTTGCTTACCGCGACATTTGCAAACAAAAACGCAAACCAGTATTAATAGTCGGGTTCTGCCAACATATCACAATTGGCAATATTGCGGGGACCGACAAAATTACTAGAAGCAGGAGAATTTTCTCTCTGGAAATTTCTCCACCTGTTCAAGTCACAGTTACCAAGGCAACTGCTGAGGATCGGGGTAAAGAACCAATAATAGATCCTTCCCAGATAGAGGCGCCAAAAGAAGTTGCAGTCAAGGACACCTCTGGACAAGAGTTGGAAGAGGTTTTGAAAATCATCTGCAAGAGTGACTATAAAATTTTTGAACAACTGGGGCAGACCTCATCCAAAATATCCATGTTATCTTTACTACTGTGTTCTGAAGCCCATGCGCAAGCTTTAGTAAATTTCTTGAAGACTGCTCATGTGCCACAAGAAATTTCGACTAATCAATTGGGAAGTTACGTAGCAAGTTTAACAATTGATAATGGATTAGGATTATTTGATGCTGACCTTAATCCGGAGGGGAGAAATCATAATAGGGCCCTGTATGTCTCCATTGAATATAGGGGCACTATGTTGGCTCATGTGTTATTTGATACTGGCTCTTCTCTAAATGTTCTGCCAAAGGGCGCTCTTGACAGAATAGATTGTGAAAGGGTTGTGCTGAAGCCCAGTGACATTATAGTTCGAGCCTTTGATGGGTCCAAAAGAATGGTACATGGAGAAGTGGATCTTCCTATCAAAGTGGGTTCATAGATCTTTGAATCCACCTTCTATGTAATGGACATCCGGCCAGCTTATTATTGTCTACTAGCATGCCCCTGGATCCATGGGGTAGGCGTTGTTACCTCCATGTTACACCAGAAATTAAAGTATCATGTGAAAGGGAAGATTGTTACTCTCTGTGGAGAAGATGAGTACATGTTCAAACATCTAAATTCATTCCGGTATGTAGAAATAGACGGTGAATTCATCGAGACTCCCTGTCAAGCTTTTGAAGTAATTTTCCATCATGCTACTAAAGATGTTTCTTCCATTCCAAAGACTACCAGGGTTCCGCACAAGATGGTTTCCTTGTAAGATTCCAAAGCTACTATATAAGAAGAAGGTTAAAGGGTTGTTCGTCGCGCTCGAGCTGGAAGACCTTCATTCTATATCAGCAATAACAGAATCAATGTTATAGAAGACGCTGATAATGATTGTGATTTTGACAGCTGGATATTTCCTACCATTGGTGATGGACTCAATAATTGGAAAGCACGAGACATTATCTTTATCTCCTTTAGTCAAGAGTAATAGTTATTTCTGTTTTATCGCTTTAAGAAGTTTGGTTATGTAATTTCTTTTAAAACAATGAGTTTAAACCTTGTGTCTTTCCCGGGGTACAATGGTTCATTTGTTAAGGGTTTCCATTTCATAAGTCATATTTTCATTTAAGGAAAATAGTGGACGTTTTGCATTCAAATTTTTGCGCTCTCTGTCTTTCTTTTACTTTATTGCACTTTCAAATAGCTATGTGTTCTTACACACACACACACATACTAAATTGCAGATCCCTGTCCACTCTGAATCTCGTTGATGATGATCCTGCTATTTCCGCTTATGAATTTGAAAATCCGATCTACCAAGCCGAGGAAGGAGGTGGGGAAGATTGTGAAATACCTGGAGAACTTACCAGACTCTTAATATAAGAAGAAAAGGCTATCCAACCGCATGAAGAGTCGATCGAAGTGGTAAACTTGGGTTCTGAGACAGACAGAAAAGAGGTCAAGATAGGTTCCAACTTAGAGGGCATTGTCAAGAACATATTGATTCAAATGTTGCACGACTATGTTGAGATATTTTCTTGGTCATATAAAGACATGCCAGGGCTCGATACTGATATTGCGGTTCATTGTCTTCCTATGAAAGAAGGTTGTTCTCCGATTAAATAGAAAGTTAATCGCATGCGCCCTGAGATGTCAGAGAAAATCAAGGTTGAGGTTATGAAACAATTCAACGTAGGTTTCTTAGCAGTAACTTCATATCCTTAATGGGTTGCTAATGTTGTTCCGGTACCAAAGAAAGATGGCAAGGTACGTATGTGTGTAGATTACAGTGATATGAACAGGGCGAGCCATAAGATGACTTCCCGCTACCACAAATTGACATCCTGGTCGACAACACCGCTCAACATAAGGTATTCTCCTTCATGGATGGTTTCTCGGGTTATAATCAGATTAAGATGGCGCCTGAAGACATGGAGAAAACTTCCTTTGTCACATAGTGGGGCACTTTCTGTTACAAGGTCATGCCTTTTGGGTTAAAGAACGTTGGGGAAACTTATCAGCGTGCCATGGTAGCTTTATTTCATGACATTATTAATCACGATATAGAGGTCTATGTCGATGATATGATAGCCATATCACAGACTGAAGAAGAACATCTTGATCATTTGCATAAATTATTTGAAAGATTGAAGAAATACAAGCTGAGGTTGAATCCAAACAAATGCACCTTTGGGGTGAGGTCTGGAAAACTCCTAAGTTTCATCGTCAGTGGTAAAGGTATTGAAGTTGATCCCACAAAAGTTAAAGCTATTCAAGAAATGCCAGCTTCCCATACTGAGAAGGAAGATAGAGGTTTCTTAGGTTGACTGAATTACATTGCCCGATTCATTTCTCATTTGACTACAACTTGTGAGCCAATCTTCAAGCTACTGGAAAAAAAAATCAAGTAGTAAAATGGAACAGAACTGTCAAATATCCTTTGATAAAATTAAGGAGTACTTCCAAGAACCTTCAATTTTGATGCCACCAGTTAAAGGAAGACCTCTAATCATGTATTTAACAGTGCTAGAGAACTCAACGGGGTGTGTACTTGGGCAGCATGACGAGTCTGGTTGAGAAGAGAGTGCAATATACTACCTTAGAAAATTTTTTACCGACTATGAAACAAGATATTCACTGATCGAGAAAACTTGCTGCACTTTGGCATGGGCTGCTCGCCGACTAAGACATTATATGTTGACCCATACTACTTTATTTATCTCTAAAATGGATGCCATCAAGTACATATTCAAGAAGCCAACTCTCTCCGGAAGAATATCCTGATGGTAAATGGTCTTAACAGAATATGACATTCAGTACACCGCTCAAAAATAAATCAAAGGAAGTGTACTGGAAGATCATTTGGCACATCAAGCTATAGATGACTATCAGTATATGAATTTCGAGTTCCCGAATGAGAACATTATACTGGTAACAAATTATGAAGAACATGGACTGTATAAAGGACCTGAGCCAGGATCCCGATGGACTATGGTTTTCGATGGAGCTTCTAATACTCTTGTCAATGGAATTGGTGCTATAATTATCTCTTATCAACATATTGGGTAAACAATCTCTTGTGTTTTTACTGCTTTTGATTTTACTGCACTTTACTTGTAAATAGATATTTGTGTCGTGACATCTTATTCGATATCATATATCTGATACCAGAATTTTAATTGGTATCAGAGCAGGCATCCTGCTCTTATCTGAGTGAGATCCAGGGAAGATACTTTATGGTACTATGGATAAGGAAGGTGGATTTATGAACAGACCAACCATTCTGGATAGAACCAATTATGACTACTAGAAACCACGTATGGTTGCCTTTTTAAAGTCCTTAGACAACATGGATTGGAAAGTTGTTTTAAGAGGATGGAACCACCCTGCCAAATTGGGAGAAAATGGAGAACCTACTTCTGAATTAAAACCAGAAGAAGATTGGTCTAAGGAAGAAGATGAAATTGCTCTTGGAAATTCTAAAGCCTTGAGTGTTATATTCAATGGAATTGACAAGAACATTTTCAGATTAGTGAATACATGTGAAGTTGCTAAGGATGCATGGGGGATTCTTCAATCTACTCATGAAGGCACATCCAAAGTTAAGATGCCAAGACTTCAGTTGCTCACCATAAAATTTGAGAATTTGAGGATGAAGGATGATTAAAGTATAAATGAGTTCCATATGAACATTCTTGAAATTGCTAATGCCTCCAGTGCTTTAGGAGAGAAAATTTCTGAAGACAAATTGGTGAGAAAGATGCTCAAGTCTTCCCAAGAGATTTGATATGAAAGTGACTGCTATAGAAAAAGCTCAAGACATTGAAAAAATGAAAGTGGATGAACTTGTTGGATCCCTTCTAACATTTGAATTAAGCATCAATGAAAGATATGAAAATAAAAACAAAAGCATAGCCATTGTATCAAATATTGAAGATGAAGAAGGGGACTATGATCTGGATACAGATGTAGGAATATCAAATGCCTTAGCTATGCTTGGAAGACAATTTAACAAAGTGATAAAAATAATGGACAGGAACCAAAGATCAAATGTCAAGAACATCTCATTTGACATCCATAAGTCAAATGAGTTTGGAAGAAAAAGGGATGAAGAAAAATCTACTCATGGGAAGGGAGATCAATGTCATGAATGTGAAGGCTTTTTCCATATTAGAGCTTAATGCCCTACATATCTTAAGAAACAAAAGAAGAATCTATCTGTTACTTGGTCTGAAGAGGACTCAGAGAGTGATCTTGAATAATCTGCCAAATATGTTAAAGCATTGACAGGAAACATATGTTTCTGATGAAGAGTCTAGTGATGGGGAACTAACCTTTGATAAGTTAGCTACTTAATACAAATAATTATGTCTCAGAAGTGAAGAAGGGTGTCTTAAAGGGGAGAAACAGAAAGCCCTCATAACTCAGCTGAAGAAGGAAAGGGAAGAGCATCTTAAAACTATTTCTGATTTGGAAAGTGAAGTGTCTTCTCTGAATTCAAATCTTGATAGAATGGTCAAATCTCTTAAGATGCTGAATAATGGGACTGGCACATTAGATGAATTTATCCAAGCAGGAAGAGTTACAGGAGACAAGAGTGGTCTAGGTTTCAATGAGAAAAAGGAACCTAACTCATAAAATCCTTCATTAGTTTCCACTCATGCTAAGTCTAAACCAAAGATGTCGAATCAAATATCTCAACATATTGGCAAACATCATGGGAAGAAAGGACATCATGGAAAACATCATGGGAAGAAAAAGCTTAATCACACCAGATAGAATCCCCAGCCCTGGAGATATCATCAATGTGGAAGGCTTGGACATATAAGTCCCTTCTGTTTCAAGTTGTATGGGTATCCTAAAAATACTTCTTTTTCCCAAAACTGATAAGATTCCCCAAAATAGCAAAAAGAAGAAACATTGGGTTCCTAAGTCCAATGTTGTTAGTTTCACTGCTCACACCTCTCTCAGAGTATCATCCAAAGATGACTGGTACTTTGACAGTGGGTGTTCTAGACACGTGACAGGTGTCAAGAATCTGTTGGTGGATGTCAAATCTCATTCCACCAGTTATGTGACTTTTGATGATGGGGAAAAAGGTGAAATCAAAGGTGTTGGTAATCTTGACTGTTCAGGAGTCCCTAAGCTTGATAATGTGTTACTTGTTACAGGGTTAACAACTAACCTGATAAGTATAAGCCAATTATGTGATCAAGGATTCAAAGTTAACTTCACTAAGGAAGAATGTCTTGTGTGCAATGAAAATAATGAAGTTATTATGAAAGGGATCAGATCTAAAGACAATTGTTATCTATGGGTTCCTCAAGAGTTGAACATCTCCTCAACATATGTTTTAGACAAAGAGAATGAAGTTAAACTATAGCATCAAAAATTAGGGCACTTGCATCTGAAAGGTATGAAAAGAATTATATCTAAAGAAGCAGTGAGAGGGATTCCTAAGCTCAAAATAGAAGAAGGAAAGGTATATGGTGACTGCCAAATTGGAAAGAAGACTAAGATGTCACATTAGAAGATTCAACATCTTACTACATAAAAAGTTCTGGAACTTCTTCACATGGACTTGATGGAACCTATGCAGGTTGAAAGTCTTGGTGGTAAGAAGTATGCCTATGTTGTTGTAGATGACTTTTCCAGATACACATGGATAAGCTTTATTAGAGAAAAATCAGAAACTTTTGAAGTGTTCAAAGATCTTTGTCAAAAATTTCAAAGGGAAAAGGAAAGCCATTTAATAAGAATCAGAAGTGATCATGGAAAGGAATTTGAGAATAACAAATTTTTTGAGTTTTTCTCTTCTGAAGGAATCATCCATTAAATCTCTTCTCCCATTACTCCTCAACAGAATGGGATTGTAGAACGCAAGAATAGAACTCTCCAAGAATCTTCCAGAGCCATGATTCATGATAAGAAGCTACCCTACCATTTTTGGGCTGAAGCAATGAATACTTCATGATATATCCATAACAAAGTCACTCTAAGGAAATACACTTTAGCTACTTTGTATGAAATATGGAAGGGAAGAAAACCAACTGTTAAATACTTTCATGTTTTTGGAAGTAAATGTTACATCTTAGCTGATCTTGAACAAAGGAGGAAGATGGATACCAAGAGTGATGAAGGAATATTCTTGGGTTACTCTATAAACAGCAGAGCTTACAAAGTTTTTAACTCCAGAACCAAAGTTATGATGGAATCAATAAATGTTACTATTGACGATAGAGGATGAAATGTTGAAGAAGATGTCTCAGAAGATGTTGGAACATCTTTTCCTAATAACCCAACTGAATCAAATGACACAAGTATTGATTATAATCCTCCTCAAGAAGATCCCTAGCCTAGTCACCTCAATAAAGAACCTTCAATTAGAACTCAAAAAGACCATCCTGAGGAGCTTATCATAGGAGATCTAAACAAAGGAGTTACTACCAGATAAAGAGAAGGGATTTCAAACTCTTACTTTGTATAAAAAATTGAGCCTAAGAATGTCAAAGAGGGCCTAACTGATGAATTCTAGATTAATTCTATGCAAGAGGAGCTAGAACAATTCAGTAGGAATGAAGTTTGGGATCTGGTTCCAAGACCTGAAGGGACAAATGTGATCGGCACTAAATGGGTATACAAGAATAAATTGATGAAAAAGGGGAGGTCACTAGATACAAGGCAAGGTTAGTTGCACAAGGATACACTCAAATTGAAGGAGTGGACTTTGATGAAACCTTTGCTCCTGTGGCCAGACTTGAATCAATCAAACTAATATTGGGAGTTGCATGCATACTGAAATTTAAATTTTTTCAAATGGATGTAAAAATTCCCTTCTTAAATGGCTATCTGAATGAAGAAGTTTATGTGGAACAACCAAAGGGATTTATTTATCCAAGTTTTCCTAAACATGTCTACAAACTGAAGAAAGCCCTGTATGGATTGAAGCAAGCTCCAAGAGCTTGGTATGAGAGACTGGCTGAATTCCTTGGGGAGAATAATTATAGGAAACGTGGCATAGACAAAACCCTCTTTGTCAAAGAAGAAGAATGGAAGATTATGATTGCTCAAATTTATGTTGATGATATTGTATTTGGTGGGATGTCAAATGAGATGGTTCAACATTTTGTCAAGTAAATGCAGTCTGAATTTGAGATGAGTCTTGTTGGTGAATTAACCTATTTTCTTGGTCTGCAAGTTAAACAAATGGAAGATTCCATATTTTTATCTCAGAGAAAGTATGCCAAGAATATAGTAAAGAAGTTTGGGATAGAGAATGCCAGTCATAAAAGAACCCATGCTCCCATACATCTGAAGTTGACTAAAGATGAAAAAGGAGTAAGTGTAGATCAAAGTCTCTACAAAACAATGATAGGAAATCTTCTATATCTCACAGCTAGCAGACCATACATTTCCTTTGTTGTAGGGGTGTGTGCAAGATATCAAGTTAATCCTAAAGTTAGCCATGCCAACCATGTGAAGAGTATTCTTAAGTATGTTAATGGGACAAGTGACTATGGTATGTTGTACTATCATGGATCAAATTCTGTCTTAACTGGTTTTTATGATGTTGATTGGGCAGGAAGTGCTGATGATAGAAAAAGTACATCAGGAGGATGCTTCTTTCAGGGAAATAATCTCATATCATGGTTTAGCAAGAAGCAAAATTATGTGTCTCTGTCCACTGCTGAGGCTAAGTATATTGTTGTAGGAAGCAGTTTTTCTCAATTGGTTTGGATGAAACAAATGTTAACAGAATACAGTGTCAAACAAGATGTCATGACATTATTCTATGACAATTTAAGTTCCATAAACATATCAAAGAATCCCATTCAACATAGCAGGACCAAGCATATTGACATCCGCCATCACTTCATAAGAGAGCTCGTTGAAGAAAATATTGTTTCCTTAGAACATGTAGCCACTAAATTGCAACTGGCTGACATCTTCACAAAGGCTTTGGATGCTAATCAATTTGAGAATTTAAGAGGAAAGTTAAGGATATTTTTATATGAGGGTTTGTAGCAATTAAAAGTGTGTGGGGACATCATTAAAGTGATATTGCATTATTTGTGTTTCCAACAAATAAAATGTAGAAAGCAATCATTACAAGACTGCCTCAAATTATTCCCCAAATGCTACGAAATTTCTTCTCTCTACTTTCACAAACTCTTCATTCTCCTCTACAGAAAAAGAACCCTTTCCATTCTTCATCTTCGTGTTCAAAAATTCCCAAACATGTCTCAACATCATACATCATCTTCCTCAAAATCTATCAACCTCCCTGAAAATCTTTCCCTTGACAGAGTAATCAATGCTACTCCACTAATAACCATCCCACCTCTTGATAAAAAGGTCAAGAAACCTAGATCATCACGTGCAAAGAAATCCAAAGATGATAGAGGTAACTCTTCCACTGCAACTGATAATAGCACAGAAGAAGAGATTTTCAATGTTGATAGAAGCATCAGAAGGCTAGTAGATAGAGTATTAAATGAAGGGTTCATTGTGTCTGGGATTTCTACTCCCATTTCCCGCATGTCTCTTCCTGCTGATAGAGGAAGTAACCCTAAAAGTGTTGTTGCTGAATCATCAACCTTCAAGAAAGAAACTGTTGAAAGCAAACTTGAGAAGCTTGCTATCTCTGCTCTGAAGGAAGTGGAAGAAGAAAATGTTGAACAAAATGTTGAAGAGAACTCTCTTTCTAAGGAATATGATGTTGCCTCCAAGGATGGAGAAGGTCACAATGTTGAGAATGTAGTCAATGTTGAAGAGCTGTCTGACAATGAGCTCATTACTAATGTGGTACCTGGTACTGCAAGAAGGCTAAAATCCAGGAAAGTGAAGGATGCAAGTGTCACACCCCCTCCTAAGACAATCAAGAAGAAAACCATGTATGGACCCCCAAAGGCAGGAAGTGAAGTGGTCCCTCCCTCTAGCAAAAGAAAAGCTAGACCTGTTAGCTCCACTAATGATGAGGGGGGTGATGTAAAAAGATCCAAGAGTAAGAAGAAATTTGTTCTAGTTGAAGAGACTGACTATGAGTATGATGTTGAGCAAGATGTCCAGGACATCTCTACTATCAAAAAGTCTGCAAGTAAGAAACTGTCTGTTAGGGTTCCTGATGCCCCACTTGACTACATCTCCTTTCATTCTGTTGGAAATGTTGAAAAGTGGAAGTATGTGTATCAAAGATGGATTTCCCTGGAGAGAGAACTAGGAGATGGTACTTTGGAATGTAAAGAAATCATGGATCTCTCTTATGCTGGATTGATGAAAACAGTTACGAGGTTTTCCAATTGCTATGAAACTCTTGTTAAGGAGTTTATTGTTAATATTCCCGTTGATTGTGCTGACCATAAAAGTAAGGGGTATAGAAAGGTTTTTGTTAAAGGAAAGTGTGTAGAATTTTCTCCTGCCATCATAAATAGATTTCTAGATAGGTCTGAAGATGTCTGTTGTGAGCTGGAAGTTACAAATAATCAAGTGTGTAGAACCATCACTGCTAATCAAGTAAGTGAGTGGCCCATGAAAAATAAACTTCTTGTCAGCAAACTGAGTGAAATATGCTATTTTACATAGGATTGGAGCTGTAAATTAGGTTCCAACTAATCACACTTCAACCATCTCCATTGGATTAGGAAAGTTCATTTATGCTATTAGAAACCAGAAACATTTTGATTATGGGACTTATATCTTTGATCAGACCATTAAACATGCAAGAACTTGTGCCATTAAGATGCCAATTGCTTTTCCTTCCCTCCTCTATGGAATTATCCTTAATCAGCATCCTAGAATCCTAAGTGGAAATGATGTAATGTGCAAGAGGGAATCTGCCTTGACCCTCCATTTTAAACTCTTTTCAAGAAAACATGTCCCAAACATTGTTTTAACATCTGCACCTGCTGAAAAGACCTCCACCAAGGATGATATGATCAAAGAATTAAGAGAATCTTGTAAGGAATTAGATGATGTGATCAGAGTTAGCTCAGCAAGGAAGCTAACCTTTGAAAAGATGATCAAGGACCTGTAAAAGGACAACAACCTTGATGATATAGTGATACCTGAAGGTGAAGACTCTAGTGAGGAAGAAAGTTCTGGCTCAAACAAGTCAATTGGTCCTGATGACAGTCAGACTAACTGATGTCTCTTGATATGATCCCTTTGTTCCTTTTTTTGGCAATTGCATGTGCTTGACATTTGAATTATATGCTATGTACCCTAAATTACTGATACACTCTTAAATGCATCCTTATATTTGGCATATTATGACTAAAAAGGGGGGAGAAAAGTGAGTGAGTGAGTGACTAAATAACCACTAACCACTAACTGACCATTGATTGAGGGGGAGCCTCATGTCTCAGAAGATGTTTTGACATCTTCCTTTGCTGACAGATAACTGCTAACTGAGTTTATGCTTTGATTGCTTTGCTTATGTTGCTGCTCTGATAATGCTCTGGTAATATGCTATGATAATATTTTTGCCAAAATTTTCCAAAGGGGGAGTGTTGTACCCCAAAATTTACCCTCTCATTCCACTCAAGACATGCCTCTAGAGGTCCTCAATTGCTCAAGGTCGACCAAGAATTGATCATGCAAACTCTCCTCCTAAGCAATGAACCTTTAATTAGGGTTTCACTTTTCACAGGATGTGTGAACTCCAATGGTCACAAATGCTGCACATTTTCCTAATATGTCCTCAAGATAATACATGCTAAATTCCATGCCTTGCACAACAAGTTTGCTCAGTCAACTGCTCAAATGCCTAGAAATCAATTGTACTAGGTCAAAAATCAATTGTGGCCTATATACAGTCAAACTTCAAGATTTTTGGTCAACATCAACATTTTGAAGTGATATCCATCATTTGATCAAGGTTTGACCATTATTCCTCAAGAAATGCTCATAATTCATCAAAAGTTAAAAATTGCTAATTGTGGTTTCTATAGGAAAAGTCAACCAAACTTTGACTCGGCATAACTTTCTCATACTTTATTAGAAAGTTTTCCACCAAGGCTCATTTTGAAGAGAATCCAATTCCCCACAACTTATACTCAGCCCTCAAGTTCAAGAAATGACCCAGTTAAAAGATACAAGCTTAGACATTATAGGTCCTTTCAAGAAGTCAACAAAACAACCTTTTGGGTCAAAGCTCCTTACATGAACATGGAAGATCCAATTGAGATGAAACTAAAAGGGTTATTTAGAGGACATCTTAAGCTCTCTAAAAAGTCCAAGAACACCCTCTTAGGGTTGGAAATGAGAGAGATATGCATTGCTAAAGTTGACCCATTTTTGAAAAAATGCACAAAAGTCAATGTGAGCAAATTGGATCTTTTGAACTAATAGGCGTGGGTTTTGGAAACATATCCATGGACTTATTCAAGATATTTAAATCCATTATTTTTTTTTTAGATTTGTTTTTGTTTATTTGAATTTTTATTCACTTAAATCTTCATAAATCAAATAAAATAGTAAAATGGTGAATTAAATCCAAAGATTTGTTTTATGATCAGATCATGAGTCTAACATCAGAAGATTGAATCTAAATTTCATGCAAGGGATGATTGGAGAGAAAAAGAGCAAGTTTTAGTCAAATTTAGAAACATATAATTCTAAGATTCAAATCAAATCTTTTCCATTCAATCTCCATGATTCTAACCATTTTTGTTGCCCTAATACATCCCAATATATAAACACAACATTTCCAGACAAAAAGAGCGAGGGTTGGCCGTACAAAACTCACATTCAAAACTTCAAATTTTCAAGAGAAAAGTGTCAATCGGATTTGGAGTTGCAGAAGGATTCAGGGCATTCTGAAGCTTGCAGTCAATTCCTGGAAGCATTCTGAATCTAGTTGCATCACTCTCAAGCGCCTAAGCTCCAAGAATCGTGCCCAATACAGTCACGGTTTGTTCTTTCTTTTTGAAAACGATTATGGTCATACGTGCATTATAAATGGATTTGGATCATGCATTCTTGCTTGTATGAATGATTAGAACATATTTGAATCATTAATTGCTTGTTTTGATGAATGTATGATAATATGTCATTGTTAGGGTTTTGACCTTTGATTTAGGGTTTTCAGATACATGTAAAATTGGGCCTAAAGAGGAGTACCATCATGCTCAGGGGATCAAACTCGGTTGATCCATGCCCTTAAACTGAATTTATATTGTGTGCTGTAGATTTTGGAAATTGCAGGTGATTTAGTGACGGACATTGTTCATAGGTAAAGATGCATAGGATAATATGATGGAGGGTTGGGGAAGATGATTGCATGGTGCAGCCTGGTGGCTAGTTTGAAATAGCGCGTGGTTTTTGTTTAAAAGAAATCCTGACCATTATTTTGAATCTATTATTTTGTGTTTATTTTATACAATGAATGACAAAATGGCCTGGTGGTAAGGAAGAATGCGTGTGAAGTGAAAAACTTGGGTTCGATACCTAGGTCAATTGTTTTATTTTTCTAACATGCATATTGAAGATCAAGTGCTTGCAGGCCATAGAGGTGCGTCATATACCATCAACTCACCAGCCATCAGATCTGCATTGTTCCAGATCCAGCGCTCCTGGGTGCAGCCCCACCATAGACCTTCCAGATGCAACATTACTAGATCACACGCTGTATGGGCCACCAGATATGGGCCCTAACAAAAATTCCAGCCAGCACCCCCCAATTTGGGTTTCTCACCCCAGGCCCATTCATTCTTTTTTTTGTTACTTTATTTTATTTTTTTTAGTTTTTATTTTTTATTTTTTTAAATTCTTTTTTTCAATCATAAAATCAGAAAATCATAAAAAATAGGACTTAGGTTTTTTTATTAAAATTAATTCTTGCAAATTAATTTAATTAACTTTATTTTGTTTTCCTTAATTTAAAATTAATTAGAGATTAGGTTAAGTCTTAAATTTTTTTCATAAAATACGAAAAATATATATTTAATAAGCAATTAGACAATTAGGGTTTCAAACGTATTTCCGTCTTAATTTTTGCATGTTGTTATTCTTCGTACGATTATTTTTTTTGGTAATTATGTAACTGTGCCCGGTTTGTAATAGCTTAATTAGGGTTTTTAATTTCCGCACTTTACATTTTCAGTCATATATAATTGTAATTTCCCCGAAGCCGTGTAATAGCTTAGGAGTGTTTATTTCTTGCAATTTACTTTCCCCATTATATTATATGCTTGTATATAAACTGTTAGTAAATTAGGCGTGCATGACAAGTATTAATCAATCAATCATTACGTCACTAACCTCAAGATAAAATACTTGAAAAAAGCACACTATTGCACACTTGCACCCCTAGGGTATTTCCCACTTTGGTTTCCTTAGGAAATGGTCATGTCCCTCGAACATAGGGATACTCTTAGCAAAGACCCTCAATTTAAAAGTCATCATAAAGATCATGGTCCCTTAATGTCCCTCGAGTTGCCTACGAGAAATGATCTTGTCCCTCGATGTTGCCTACATGATGACAGTCCCTTTGAACTGCTAAGGTATCTCTACACGTTGCCTTCAATGACCATAAACGTCCCTTTTGATAGTCCCTCAACATCCAACGATAGGGATACCTACTCACTAATAGTAGGATAGAACTATCTAAAGGGTAGGAGGAAAAGAACATCCTTTTTCGAGTAGGTAGATAGTTGTTAAGTACTTGCTCAAAGAACAACTTTTTCACATCACTTATAAAACTCTTTTTAAAAAATGCTTTATCACACTCTTGTAAACTGATACAAGAGTTATCATAAATCAAACAGAACCTTTCAAAACACACAAACACGAAAACAGTTTTCAAAAATGAGCAAGTACCTAAGAGCCCGTAGATAACTATGGATGGAAAGGGTGCTAACACCTTCCCTTTCCATAATCTACCCCCTTACTCAGAAAACTCTCAAAAGGTCTTTTTCTGTTATTTTCACCCGTTCATTTGTTGAATAAAAGAAAAGTCGGTGGCGACTTTTGCTTACCGCAACATTTGCAAATACAAATGCAAAACCAGTATTAACAGTCGGTTCTGCCACTGTATCACAGAACTGGCGACTCTGCTGGGGACACTTAAAAAGTGGGGTTACCTTAGAGTTAGTTCATTATTTAACTTCTTTTGTATGCTTTGTTTGCTTTACCTTTTGGGATTGTTTGGGTTGTTACTATATAGATCCTACTCCCGGATCTGAGACACCTTTTAGGTAAGTAGAAATAGATCGTGGGGGTTGTGCAGGGTATACCGACACGGTTGAAGCGATAGCTACGTTGATGTAACACTTTGGTTGGTACCGGTAGCCCTTGAGTAGTCAAGGCAAATACAGGGCTGTTGTGTGGTATCATGAAGCATCAACTGACCTTAGAACCTTTAATTTAACTACTTGGCCATTATGAAGTAGTGAGATAGCCATCTTTGTTGTAGTCCTAAGTCGGTTGATACTCGATACTACACTCATTGATATTTGACTCCCGAGTTTTGTTTGGTGGCAAGTCAGTTGTCGATCGGAATGAAACTTGTGGGAAAAATCAGTGATATTGAGATTCCCTAGAACCCGGTTACTATTGATAGGACAGGTTAAGCCCACTAAACTTCAAGAGGGTACTTACCTATGGAACTCATGCAAGCCTGAACCTAAGGCTATTTGTGTGACTTGCTTGCTTTCACTATCTAACGGCTTGAACTCTTTGCAGGGTTTCGTTTATTATCTAATGATATGAGTCATTATCCAATAACTTGGATTTATATCAAGACATACTTGTCTTCATCACCCTACATTTTTGCTTGACGCGTAGCATACACATCATAGCATCATATCATAGCATTTACTTAACCATTTCAAGGATCTCGAGGGCCTGTGATGCAGGTTATGATGAACCAGGCGTTTAGCAAGGGGATTTATTTTCCTCTAGCCAATGCCTTCAAAAGATCAAAACATGATAACTTGAGTCAGAGGTTATGACCCACTCGATATGGTGAGCTTGATTCTCGTAGAAGGACATTCAACAATATGAAGTTCTTCAATCAAAGCTGCAGTCAACTCCTAACATATTTCTTGTTTACCCCGCGAGATCCTTGAAAACATTTGCATATCATACATGTCATTGCATAACAGGTAGTCTCCAGTACAGGTCTCTCATGTTCTCGTTGTTTATTTCAGCAATGGCTCTCAAATAAGACAACAGAGATCTCCAAACTCAAGAGGCTCAGTTCATGGAAATATTTCTAAACCTATCCAAGGGGCAGGAAGAATTGAAAACACTCCTCAATGGGAACTTGACCAAGAAACATCCTGACAACCACAAGGATGACCAATTGGAACAACTACAAGCTGAAATGGGAAGGATAAGAACCTAGATGTTGGGGGGCAGATGGCTCTTATCCAAGGCCTAGCACGGGGACAAGAAGAGATGAGAGCCATTATCAATAAACTTCATCAAGACGGATGCAACTGTATGAAGCAAATAGTCGAGGCTAGGGACCAAGTCATTGATCAACCTCCAAGAATACAAGAGGTTGGTTTGGTGAAGAGTGGACCTTTCCAAATTGCTACTACATCACGGGTCCAACAACAACCTCGCCAAAAACAATGGGTTAATCAGAGTAAGCAGGATACATCCAACAGAAAATATACCAAACTCAAAATGTCGTTGTCTCAAGCTTTACAACACATGTTGAGGATGAATCTGATTACGTTGATAGGGCCTCATCCGAATCCCAAGACTTCTTCTCCTAACTACAATCCTGATGCAAGGTGTGCATATCACTCCAATAGTCCAGGGCATGATACTGATGATTGTTTGATGTTGAAATATAAAATTCAAAACTTGATTGATAAAGGGGTGCTAGGGTTCACACGAGATGGTCATACTGAAGTCTTCTGCCATCCCTCAAGGGTACACCATCTAAAGTGACATGATCAGACAAAGAGGCTTTTGTTCATTAGAATTTTAAATTTTAAATTTTCTTTTAATTGTTCGAACATGTATTTATGTCAAACCTTGTTATTTAATCAATGCATTTCATATGTTTGTCTTGAATTATTTCATTCGTTTTCACTATGCTGAAGCTATTATTTTACTTCCTTTTTGTGATATTCAACTCTCGATTGAAAGTCGTAAGCTTTTAGAGGGAGGATGATGAAAATGATACCATAATCTTTAAAGTATTCTTTGGAATAGACCCTGCTGACGATGTACAGACGTTGTTTCAAATCCCAAACAATGGAGTTATAAGGAAGATAATCCCTAGTCAACCCCTTTGAGCCAAAGAAGTAGGAGTTTTTCTTTTCACACAAATTAAAACCCTTAATATAACCTGGGGCAGGGTAGCTTTCTCAGTTAATTCAGAGGTGCATTCAGTCACAAGCTCATCCTTCATACACGACAAATAGTGTAGAAGATACCTTCCAAAAGATGGTGATGGTTCTGCATAATCATCAAAGCAGACAGTCATTATTTTTCAAAAGAAAAGCCCGCTAAGTCAAAACCTATGAAGGAGACTTAAGAAAAAAAACTAGGGCATCTCGCTGACTATAATCATAAAAGAAACAGTTCAGGCAAAAGTAGGGATAACGAAAACAAAAAAAGAGATCCCACAAATCCTCAACAAAAAAGAAAAGGTTACAAAAATGACTGCCTTCTCAAACGAATGTTCAGTTCCTGAACCATCATTGGAGCATCAGAGCAAAGACTCAAGAGGGAGCTAAACGCACAATTAACTGAGCATAGGACTAAAGAACATCATGAAGAATGGGTTGGGTACAAATAAAATTTGAGCCTTTATCCTTTGTTTCTTAAACCGTGAACCAGGCCACGCTACAACCCTTAAAAGTCCTAGCTGAAGCACGGGTTAGTTCGAAAGCATACTGTTACAAAAGGTATCCTGACTCCTATAAGGTTTGCTATAAATCCTGAGTTGATATCGCACTCTTACAAATTTGTTTGTTTTACTAAAAAAATGAATTTTCAAACTTCAAGACAGACATAAGTTTTGCATTCTTTAAATGACATTGTTTGCATATGGCTAATTGTTCAAACAACAGAGAAATACGCATAATGAATATTCAGTGAACGAAGATCCTCTCAATGGATAGAATCACCTTAGACGGAAAAGATATTTCCAATAACAGGCCCTTCATAATCAAGGGGCATGGCATGGTATCCAGTTGATCTGGGGCAGTCAAGTTAAGATTCGAGGAATCTCTCAAAAATGCCAAATAACCAGGGGCAGACCTTCGCCTGAATCACTTGGGGCATTAGATATGAATTCCAGCAGCGAATCATGTACGATCAAACAAACACCTTCTAGCAGTGTGGCAACACTTGTTACTATAGACAGTGACAATCCTCTGCATCCGATGAACGCAAACATAGTCGGAAGATACGACGCATGAAAAAGACTTGCTAGGTTGACCGGCCTAGGCAAAAATAAGGGCATCCCAGGGAACCAAAAGGGTTTGGGCATAAATTGGGGATATACATATGAAAAAAAACTATACACCCGGCAATTCGAAAACCTGAAAAGGGGGGGGGGCTTGGGTAAAAAAAGGTATCCCGATGGACTAAAAATCTGAAAGGACAATCCATGCAAAAGTTAGGGATTAAAGCGTACGACTACGTCCCATCATCTCGTCACTTGTCTAATCAGTAGAAGGTTTATTACCCTGATATGCATTCACCAATGACTTCAAGAGTTGGGATAACAGGAAAACCATCTACAAAATCCCTGGTTAATATTTTCTATAACAGGTATTGAGACATGGGCATTCTACTACAAGGTCACCGCCATATTCTTAGTATGCAGCCTAATGGTGTTGGGTGTTCTCATACCCCGACAGAGCAAGAATCTCTAACTACTGCTCTAACGTCTAAGAAAAATTCCCCAGTGAAGTCACCAAGCTTCTCAGGATTCCCCAACGGATTTCTTATCAAAACAATAAAACAAGAATCCCCAGCGGAAACAAAGGATTCAACTTCCCAATAATCTCCAGCTGCAGTCAGGGATTTACTTTCCCAAACTAAGAAATATCGCAATAACATCCCATATTCATACATCATGGCATGCGCATACACATCGCATACCGCATAATCTCATTTATTTTGAGAATGTTATCACACAATGAATTTCATACATCATGACATTGCATACGACTAACTCTTTACCTTTTTCAAGGAAAGATCAAATCAACAAGAACCGTTGACTACTTACTTGACCTGGTAGTCTTATTGAAAGCTACGTCCGACGAAGGGCTATTTCAGCATTGTTCTTAAAAAGATAGTCTCAAAAGACCTTCTCTGGTTCAGTTGGATTGATAATAAGATCTCTCTGATTTCTACTCTAGTTGAAGATGATCCAATACTTTTGTCTGGTTCAGTTAAATTGACACTAAGATTTTCCTGATTTCTATTCCAGTCAAAGTTAATTCAAGACCTTCCTCTGATTCAGCTAAATCGATACTAAGATCTCTCTGATTTCTATTCCAATTAAGATAATCTGATACTTTTGTCTGGTTCAGTTAAATCGACACTAAGATTTTCCTGATTTCCATTCCAGTCAAATTTAATTCAAGACCCTTCTCTGGTTCAGCTAAATCGATACTAAGATTTTTCTGATTTCCATTCCAGTCAAAGATAATTCAAGACCTTCTCTGGTTCAGTTGGATCGATACTAAGATCTCTCTGATTTCTATTCCAGTTGAAGATAATCTAAGACTTTTGTTTGGTTCAGTTAAATCGATACTAAGATTTTTCGAATTTCCATTCCAGTCAAAGTTAATTCAAGACCTTCTCTGGTACATTTAGATCGATACTAAGATCTCTCTGATTTCTATTCCAGTTGAAGATATTCCAAGACTTTTGTTTGGTTCAGTTAAATTGATACTAAGATTTTTCTGATTTGTATTCCGGTCAAAGTTAATTCAAGACCTTCTTCTGGTTCAACTAAATTGATACTAAGATTTTCTTGATTTCTATTCTAATTGAAGACAACTCAAGACCTTTCTCTGGTTTAGTTAAATTGACACTAAGATTTTTCTGATTTCTATTCCAGTTAAAGAAACTGCAAAGCCTGGAGTCCGACAAGATAGCAGTTAATTTCACATTTCCCCATTGAATCACTGTGAATCCTAGAATAGGACCAGATAGCAGTCAGTCTTATTATCCTCACCAAGTCACTATGAAACCTGGATCCTGACTAGATAGCAGTTCACTTCTGTCTCTTCAATCAAGAGATAACTCCCCAGTAGAGTAATGGACAACTGAAGCTCCTGAAACTCTATTTCCTGAACAAAGACCAACATTCCCCAATGGAGTCCTCCTCAACAACAGGAATAGGGATTCCCACAAAGGAATATCTCATGAAATCAACATTGTTCCAGATGGCATCTTTAATCCCATCTCTGACATCTTTTCTAAATGGCATATGTAAGCCCATTCCTGATATTATCTACACAATCAAGTATCATTTCAGACGAGTGCAAATTTTTGGGCACTCTAGTGTTCAATCATCTTCCACCTTCAGATCACGAAAGGCAGACCAGCCAATCTACATCCTCAGGTTTAAGAAGATTGAACAGGGGCGGTTGTTATACCTCAAAATTTTCCCTCTCATTTTGTTGCACCCCAATTTACCCTCTTGATTTAGACTTATGTTTCATCATGAACATCATATTGCATTGCGTTCATACATTGTGATAGGATCAAAGTACTTTGGTAATCAAGTTTTCCTCAAGCTTTGAAGGTTGATTGCATTTACAAGTTGCTCAAGTAGAACCTTATCATCTAAACCTCTGAATCTTTCAAGCTCAAAAGTTATTGCATGTCTCAAGATGCTTTATTCACCTCTTTGGATTCCCAGATGTGATCGGTGGATCTGGAACTGACTGTTTAACGCTGGTTCGCGAAATGTCGCGGTAAGCAAGAGTCGCCACCGTCTTTTATTTTCTCCAATAGGAAAGGACAAAAGCACAGAAAAATTCCTTATAGAGATTGCTCTTGGTTCGGGAGGTAGGTTATAGAAAGGGAAGGTGTTAGCACCCTTTCTATCCACGGTTATCCATGGGCTCTTAGATACTTGCTCATTGTGTTTTCAAATTGTTTGTTTGCTTTTCAATGTGGGTTTAAAAGTTTCTTTTGAAAATTTTCAGATCGACTCATACGTCAGAGTGTTTGAAAAGTTTGCTTTGAAAGCTTTTGAAAATGTGTCAGTGTGAAAAGTCTTTTGAGTTTGTTTTGAGATTAGAGCAAGTATCCTTGAGAACCTACCTACCCTAAGGAATTCGTCTGTGTAAATGTACTTTAAAGTAGTGCCATCCCACCATTGAGAGGTAGGTAGCACCACCGTCGGAGGTGTTCGGGTCAATTCGATGTTCGGGACGTGGTGATCACCAGAGCAATGGGAAGACACCTTAGAAGCTACCCTCATGCCAGGTTCCCGGATCATGAGGACTTACTAAGACATCCTCTACTCGACGACCACCTTTCGAAAGGCAACAGTGAGGCGCACCCTAGGGGTGGTGTGTGCGAATTGTGTGTCAGGTTTCAGTTATTTGTCTTGTCATGTTTGTCGTGTTCTACGCTTGTTTTTAATTTGTCCATTCATTCTTGCATGCATATTTAACAGTTATAAATTGCGAGGAAATAAAGCTAGACTATTACAAAGGCGCGGGTCCACATCGCCAAAATTAAACCGGACCCGATTTAGCGGAAAAATAAATAATGCGAAGAAATAAAGTGCGAAAAGTAAATTACATGGCTTAGGGACATTTACAAAATTATAATAAGCGATAACAAAATAAATGCGCGAAATTAAATAATTAACACGAAACTAGGGCGTTGGACCCTTTTTACAAATAATTAAAAGTTAATGAGAATTAAAAATTAAAATTAAATGAGAATGATATTTTTGTGTTTTTTAGATTTAATGAGAAAAAGGAGAATTAATTAAAATTAAATTGAGTGGCGAACCCTAATTCTAATATTTTTTATTTATTAAGAAAGAATCAAAATATGACCTAAATTAAACCTAATTCATTTATGTACAATTTAAATAGGAAAATAAATAAATAAATAATAATTATTCTGAAAAAAAAAGGAAAAATATTAAAAGGAATAACAAATAGCAATTAACCTAATTCTACATTTTTTGGATTTTTATTAAAAAGATTTAAAGTTAAAAACCTAATTACACTAAATAATCTACATTTTAATTTATTTATGAAAATAATTATTATAAAATTAATATTATACTTTTTTTGTATTTTTCTGATTTTTAGTGTTTTTTATGTTTTTTGTAGACAAAATTAATTAATAAACATAATTGAATAAAAGTAATAAAAAGAAAAAGATTAAAAAAAAAATAAAAAAATAAAATGATAAAGCAAACCAGGGGGGGGTAAACCCAATTTTGGAGGTTCAGGCCTGGTAATCTCTGGCCCATTAAGCTTGACATTTATTGACTTTTTGGATTAAGCGTAACACGTTGACTAGCCTCCACCATACGCCTTGACTCTGGGCCCTTGATTTGCACTTACTGGACGCGTGTAGGCTTGATCCTTGAGGATGTATGGTGTACCTGTATCACTGAAGCGCATAGGAATTGAGAATGAAAAATAATATTGAGTTTTGGCCAGACCTGGGACTTGAACCCAGGTCTTTGAGGTCACAAGCGTATTCTCTTGCCAACTGAGCTGTTCAATTTTATTTAATATATAACATAACACAAATAATATAAAGGAAACATAATACTAATTGGTTAAATACGCGCGAAATTTAAACGGACCACTGGCTGATGGACACGTCTTCGTCTCCTTCCCCTACCCTGTAACACAAACACTATGAGAACGGTTTTCACAGCGTGGTTTAAAGATGCCTATGGGAAAATAGCGATTAGCACCCTGTGCTTCATAAATTGTTCGCGAGGGTCCAGGTTGCTTCGTCTTGATATGCTGAGTCCAACCATGGCATCCATTGGTCCTAATTTTTCCCCTATAGAAAATCCCTAATTCGAGCTCCTGAAAACCCTAACTTTTGGCAATGGCATCATCGTATATAGTCAATGAAAATACAATTAAATACCACAGTTAGTTTTAGAATTTCACACAGAATAAGAATCAACAAGCAAAATTCATGGAAGATGCTTAGAATATGATATGCGTTCAAGAATTTTATGCTATACAGTCCAAAGCCTCGTTACCAATTCTTGAGGTTTTTGCTGTTGTTAATGATTGGAATACGTTCAGAATGGTCCAAGGAAGCTACTGCAAAAGGAATGGAGCTTTGAATCAGTCTCTAGGGTGGATTTCAGAATTGGATTTTTTGAGAAATTTTGCAAGTTTGAGTATTGGTTTGCTGCGCAGTTTTCAGTCTTGGATGATTAGGGTTGTGATGCTGATCATATATGGAGTGATTTAGGTCAAGAAAACTAGGCAAAATCTCAAGCATTCATGGTTTCAAATATTTGATTTTTCATATCTTTTCCAAATCTCTTTTCATGTTGTTTTTGTTCAATCATGATCCAATCTTATCAAAACTTGCCATAATCCATTAAGCACGAAATATTGACATTATAATGTGCATAAAAAGATTTTTTAGGTCAAGGTTTATATTTTTCATGAATTAAAATCATTTAAATGAATATAAATTAATATTAATTCAAATAAATAATTAAAAAATATGAAAATACTTCCCTTTGGGCCTAGTGGTCGTGCATAGGCTTGGCATGAAGAAATTTGGAAGAAAATTGGGCCCATTTGCATTTTTAGGCCTTTTGCATCATTGTTGACTTTCAAAAATTTCCAAAAATTTCCCAACTTCCACAAGGCATAACTTGGTCAATTTTTAAGCTTTTCACATGTTCTTGGACATTTTGGAAAGGTCTTTGAGTCCTTTAACCAATGCCTTTGGTCCCATGTCATTTTGATTTACCAATCTCAAGTTATGGCCTTTGACTTAAAGTCACTTTTTGTTGACTTTTGAAAATGACCTATAATGTTGAAATTGATAACTTTTTATGAGAGCATTTCTTGGACTTGGAACATGAAGATGAATTGTAGGAAATGTCTTTCTCTTCAAAATGAGCTTTGGATGGAATTTTTCTGATAATCCATGTGAAAGTTATGCCCTGGTCAATTTCAGTTGACTTTTTTCAGCTGTCCAAATATAGCAACTTTTGTATCCTTGATGATTTCTGAGCCAAATTTTGAGAATCATGATCAAGCATTGATCAAATGATGTTTGTGGCTTCAAAAATGATATATTGACCAAAAATTTGAACTTTTGACTGTCAAATGACCATTTTGCCCCTACAGTTGACTGTAGTGCAATCTAGGGTTTTGACTGTGCAATTTTGAGCTGAATGCCTTGAAACTTGACATGAAGACACTTGACCATCTTTTTAAGCATGTGAGACTTGATTGGGCCTTTGAGAAGTTCATTTGCTTGACCAGAACTCAAACCCTAGTTTTGACTGTCTAGGAGACAGTTGAGTTGCACAACCCTTGGGGCATTTTGTGACCTTGACTTTGACAATTCTTGATGAATATGGGAGGGCAAATTTTGGGGTACAACAGTTGCCCCTGTTCAATCTTCTTAGACCTGAGGATGCAGATTGGCGGACGTGCCTTTCGTAATCCGAGGGTAAAAGATGATTGAACACTAAAGTGCCCAGAAATTTGCGCTCACATAGTAACAACGATGATGAGGGAATGGGCTTATAGATGCCATTTGGATGTCGCTGGATAGGGTGATGGGCTTATAGATGCCATCTGGACGTTGATCGCGTAAGAGATTCCTTAGCGAGAACCTGCATACCTGCAAAACAGAAAGATGAGTACCTGACACGTCGCAGGAGCTGATTTTAGATGCTTGATATAGATATGTCCTGATTGGTTACAAGAGCTGGGTCTGGAGCTTCAAACGTTGATGAATGAACCAGGGATGGTTACTGCCTTAGCATGAATGGTAAGAGAACCTTGGGTGATTTTAACTTCAACAACGCTCGTTGAGAAAAATCTTGGTGAGAATTACCATCTTTGTAGTGTCAGGAAGAGAACCAAAGGACATTATAATCTCAAAGGGAGTCACCTCACTCACGTTGGAGAGGGAACTATAGGAAATTATAATCTGAAAGGAGATATCACCTCACGCTCATGCCGGAGAGGGAAACATCTGAAGAAGGAATTACCACCTCACGCGCCGTTGGAGAGGGGACCATAAGAGAATATCACCTCACGCTCATGCCGGAGAGGGGAACATCTGAAAAAGGGATTACTACCTCACACACCGTTGGAGAGGGAACCATAAGAGAATATCACCTCACGCTCATGCCGGAGAGGGGAACATCTGAAAAAGGGATTACTACCTCACACACCGTTGGAGAGGGAACCATAAGAGAATATCACCTCACGCTCATGCCGGAGAGGAAAACATCTGAAGAAGGAATTACCACCTCACACGCCGTTGGAGAGGAGACCATAAGAGAATATCACCTCACGCTCATGCCGGAGAGGAAAACATCTGAAGAAGGAATTACCACCTCACACGCCGTTGGAGAGGGGACCATAAGAGAATATCACCTCACGCTCATGCCGGAGAGGAAAACATCTGAAGAAGGAATTACTACCTCACACGCCGTTGGAGAGGGGACCATAAGAGAATATCACCTCACGCTCATGCCGGAGAGGAAAACATCTGAAGAAGGAATTACCACCTCACACGCCGTTGGAGAGGGGACCATAAGAGAATATCACCTCACGCTCATGCCGGAGAGGAAAACATCTGAAGAAGGAATTACCGCCTCACACGCCGTTGGAGAGGGGACCATAAGAGAATATCTACTGAGTCTTTATCAGAAAAATCTGTTTGGAGTCGATTTAACCGGACTAGAGAAATCCTTGAAATATGTTTGAGAACTTCAACTGCATCTTTCCTGAAAGGTAAAGGTCAGTTATATGCAATGCATGATATGGATCAAGCAATGACGTTCTCAACATAAATGAGATTCGTATGATGCAATACGTTATGCATGCTATAATGATGTATGTAAAGTTTTATGTATGTTTTCGTCTAGGAATATAAATCCTTGACGGGTGCCGGGAAGTCATATCCTGGCTGATGTTAAGGGAGAGATTTTGCTTCCGCTGTGGATGATTCGTTGCAAGAATACCGGTAGGAGAAGATGACTCCGTTGCGGAATAAACTTGGCCAATGAAGGATTCTGCGGGGAGAAAAGATACTCTAGCGACCATGCTGGGGAGTGCTACTCTGTGGGGATAGCGATGCTTTGCTGGGTTGATGAAGATAACTCCGCTGGGGATATCGTTGATGAGTTATGCTGGGAATATCCTTGTTATGCTGGAAGTGTTGATAGACTTCGCTGGGGATAGGAAGATACTTTGCCGAGGACGCTCTTTTCGTGGCTTTTGGCTGAGGATAACCCAGTTATATCCTGTTAAGGAAATAACTCTTTAAATAAAGCCGGGCGACGCGTTCATGCTCTGCAAGGGGAAGCTTCCAGAATCTACTGGGGGTAAGCTTAACTGCTTGGGGATATGAATTCCAACTTTCCTGGGGAAACGGGGTTGGACTCTTCTGGGGAAGTATTGAACTGTATTGGTTAAGTTCTTCAACGGAACCTACCTTGATACCCTGGAGGACAGAACAATCAGATTGCTTAGACCACCCATTATTGCCCCTGTTTCTAATGGGGGAGGCACATGTGGGATGCTGATAATTGTTGAGGGTCAAACCTTCTTCTGGTAGGCAGGTGACAAGATGACAGGACATAGTCGTACGCTTTGATCCCTAACTTTTGCCTGGACCGCCCTTTCGGGTTTTCAGTCCACCGGGATACCCATTTTTGCCCAAGCCGCCTTTTCAGGTTTTCGACTTTCCGGGTATACAGATTTTTTTCATTTCATCCCTTCATTTTGCCCGAACCCTTTTGGTTCGCCGGGAAGCCCTAATTTTTGCCTAGGCATGTCAACCTAGCGGGTCTTTGATTATGCGTAGTATTTTTTTGACAATGTCCACGTTCAGGGAATGTGGGGAGTTGCCCCTGTTAGAAGTGTTATGTCATGCCACCAGAAGGTGTTTGATCAGGCAAGATTCGTTGCTGGAGTGCCCCAAGTGACTCAGGCGGAGATTTGCCCCAGGTTGTTTGGCCTCTTGAGAGATTCTCCGAATCTTGATTGGACTGCCCCAGATAATGGACCATGGTCATACCTGCCCCTTGATTGGAAGTGCTTCCGTTCATTAGGTATTCATCGCGCGAATTTCCCTGCTGTTTAAACAAAAGGTCATATGCAAACAAAGTTATATCAAAAATGCAAAGCTTATGTCTGTCTTGAAGATTTTGAAAAATGCATTCTTTTTTCATAAAATAAGTGAATGTTTGTAAAACGTGATGTCAACTCCGTATTTACCATAGGCCTTCAGGAGTCAGGATACCTTTCGTAACAGTATGCTTTCGAACTAACCCATGCTTCAGCTAGGACTTTTGAGGGTTATAACGTGGCCTGGTTCACGGTTTAAGAAACAAAGGATAAAGGCTCAAAGTATTTGTACCCACCCGCTCTTCGTGATGTTCTTCAAACCTAAACTCAGTTGATCATACATTAGACCTTGTTCGAGTCTTTGCTTTGATTTTCCGGTGATGGTTCAAACATTGATGATTTATTCTGACTAGGCAGTCATTTTTTTTGTTGAGGGTTTGTGAGACCTCTTTCTTGATTTTTGTTATCCCTTTCTTTTTTGCCTGAACTGTTTCCTTTTTGGAATTACAGTCAGCGGGATGCCCCAGTTTCATAAGTCCCCTTTGTAGGTTTAGACTTTTTGGGCTTTTCATTTATGAATTTTGATAATGACTGCCTGTCCTTTTGATTGTTCTGAACTATCATGTCTTTGTTCGTTTTGTAAAGATGCGCTTGGATCAACTGAGAGAACTACCCTGCCCCAGGTTATGATTAAGGGTTTTGATTTTCGAGAATAAAAACTCCTACTTCTTTTGGCTCTGATGGGTTGACGAGGGATTATCATCCTTATAACTCCAGTGTTTAGGGATTGAAACAATGCCTGTACCTCATCAGCGGGGTCTGTTCAAAAGCATACTGTAATGATTGTGGTATCGTTTTCGTCATCCTCCCTCAAGAGGCTTAGAATTATTTAAGATCAAGAGTTGACATCAGAAAAAAATATGAAAACAGTTTGCATATAGTGAATGCGAATATATCGATTCAAAAATAGACATAAGCGATGCATTAATGGAATAACAATGTTTTAACATGAATAAATGTTTAAACAAAAGAAAATCACAACTTGAATTCGAATGAACAAAAAGTGCTTTCTATCCTAGCCATGTTTTGGCATGGGAGCAGTGATCACGTTGGGAGTCTTGGGTACTTCAAACTGAATCTCTCCAGCATCGATCATGCCTTGAATCTTGTACTTCAGCGCCCAACAATCCTCAGTATCGTGCCCCGGGCTGCCAGAATGGTAAGCTCACCTTGCTTCTGGGTTGTAGTTTGGAGAGGAGGTTTTTGGATTTGCAGGAGGGTTGATCACCGCAATCAGATTCATCCTTAACATGTGTTGCAAGGCTCGTGACCATGGCATGTTGATATTGGTGAATTGTCTCTTAGGTTCGTCCGGCCTGTTCTGATCAACCCGCTGTTTCTGGCGAGGTCGTTGTTGAACCTGTGAAGTAGTAGCAACTCGGAGAGGTCTATTCACTGGACCCGACCTTTGCCCTCTTGGGAGCTGTTCCATGACCTGGTCCCTGATTTGGGCTGGTTGCTTCCTGCCTTGAGGAAGCTGACTGACCATGGCTCTCAGCTCTCCTTGCTCCTGAGCTAAACCTTGAATGAGGGCCCTTTGCCCCAGCAACTGAGTTTTCAATGTGTCTACCTCAGCTTGTAGACGTTTCAGCTGTTCGTCCTTGTCATCTTCAGGACTTTTTCTGATCAGATTCCCCATGAGGAGCGCCCTCAACTCTTCCTGCCCCTTGGATAGACCTAAGAAGATTTCCCTGAACTGAGACTCTTGAGCGTGAAGGTCCTGGTTATCTTGTTGTGAGGCCATTGCTGAAATAAACAGCGAGAAAGGTAAGTGACCTGCAAAAGGGATACCTGTAATGCGATGATGTGTATGATATGCATGCAATGTTTTCAAGGACCTCGCAGGGTAAACAGAGAAACTTGTTAGAGTTGAGAACCAGTAACTTGATTGAAAGAACTTCCTGTTGTTGAGAGTCCTTCTTCAAGGGTCAAAGGCTCACCATAACTAGTGGGTCATAGCCCCTGACAACCTTGGCTAGAGGAAAATAAATCCTCTTTGCCCCT
The DNA here is from genome assembly GCA_948472305.1 of Vicia faba. Lineage (NCBI taxonomy): Eukaryota > Viridiplantae > Streptophyta > Magnoliopsida > Fabales > Fabaceae > Vicia > Vicia faba. Next base: position 161,853 of record CATIWC010001681.1, read on the forward strand.
GGCTAGACAGTTGGTTCATCATGACCTGCATCACAAGCCCTTGAGATCCTTGAAATGGGTTAGAATGTATGCAATGGTATGCAATGGTATGATGTCATGCTATGCATGGGGTGATGTAGGTAAACCCTGCTATGAGTCCCATTTAAGGACTATAAACAGACCCTGCAATAAATTCAGTATACTCTGTTATGAGTCCTAATTAAGGACTATAAACAAAACCTGCAAGAGATCTAGTAAACCCTGTTATGAGTCCCAGTTAAGGACTATAAACAACACCTGCAAGAAATTTGGTAAACCCTGTCATGAGTCCTATAAACAGAACCTGCAAGTGGTTAGTACACCCTGTTATAAGTCCTAATTAAGGACTATGAACAAAACCTGCAAGGCATCAAGGGTCAGATAACAAACATGCAAGTAGTCAAGTACGAAGGCACGCAAGTCACACAAAAGAGACCCTTAGGGTTTAGGCCAGCATGGGGTCTGGGTATTACCCTCTTGAAGTTGGTGGGCTCAACCTGTCCTATTAGAAGTAACCGGGTTCTAAGGGTCCCAATGTCATTGGATTGTTTTCTGTGTTCATCGTTTCGATTTAGCCACTGAACTGGCGACCAAAATATTCCAAGAAAACAACCCTCAACTGAGTGTAGTATCGAGTATCAACCAACCTCGGACTGCACCAAAGTCAGTTATCTCACTACCCTAAAGAGGCCAAGATAGTTCAATTAAGGTTCCTAAGGTCAGTTGATGTTTCACGACACCACATGGAGGCCCCGTACTCTCCTTGACTGAACTCAAGGGTTACCGGTACACACCAAAGTGCCACATCAACGTAGCAGACTGTTTCAACCATGTCGGTATACCCCGCACAGTTCCCTCACAGCCTTGTTGCTACTTTCTAAGAAGGTATCCCCAGATCCGGGTTAGGACCTATAGAACTCCCAAGACAATCCCACAATTTAAAGCAAACAATGAAAGCAATTGAAAACACAATTATGAACTAACCCTAAGGTACACCTCACTTTAAGTTAAATCCCCAGCAGAGTCGCCAGTTCTGTGATCGGTGGATCTGGAACTGACTGTTTAACGCTGGTTCGCGAAATGTCGCGGTAAGCAAGAGTCGCCACCGTCTTTTATTTTCTCCAATAGGAAAGGACAAAAGCACAGAAAAATTCCTTATAGAGATTGCTCTTGGTTCGGGAGGTAGGTTATAGAAAGGGAAGGTGTTAGCACCCTTTCTATCCACGGTTATCCATGGGCTCTTAGATACTTGCTCATTGTGTTTTCAAATTGTTTGTTTGCTTTTCAATGTGGGTTTAAAAGTTTCTTTTGAAAATTTTCAGATCGACTCATACGTCAGAGTGTTTGAAAAGTTTGCTTTGAAAGCTTTTGAAAATGTGTCAGTGTGAAAAGTCTTTTGAGTTTGTTTTGAGATTAGAGCAAGTATCCTTGAGAACCTACCTACCCTAAGGAATTCGTCTGTGTAAATGTACTTTAAAGTAGTGCCATCCCACCATTGAGAGGTAGGTAGCACCACCGTCGGAGGTGTTCGGGTCAATTCGATGTTCGGGACGTGGTGATCACCAGAGCAATGGGAAGACACCTTAGAAGCTACCCTCATGCCAGGTTCCCGGATCATGAGGACTTACTAAGACATCCTCTACTCGACGACCACCTTTCGAAAGGCAACAGTGAGGCGCACCCTAGGGGTGGTGTGTGCGAATTGTGTGTCAGGTTTCAGTTATTTGTCTTGTCATGTTTGTCGTGTTCTACGCTTGTTTTTAATTTGTCCATTCATTCTTGCATGCATATTTAACAGTTATAAATTACGAGGAAATAAAGCTAGACTATTACAAAGGCGCGGGTCCACATCGCCAAAATTAAACCGGACCCGATTTAGCGGAAAAATAAATAATGCGAAGAAATAAAGTGCGAAAAGTAAATTACATGGCTTAGGGACATTTACAAAATTATAATAAGCGATAACAAAATAAATGCGCGAAATTAAATAATTAACACGAAACTAGGGCGTTGGACCCTTTTTACAAATAATTAAAAGTTAATGAGAATTAAAAATTAAAATTAAATGAGAATGATATTTTTGTGTTTTTTAGATTTAATGAGAAAAAGGAGAATTAATTAAAATTAAATTGAGTGGCGAACCCTAATTCTAATATTTTTTATTTATTAAGAAAGAATCAAAATATGACCTAAATTAAACCTAATTCATTTATGTACAATTTAAATAGGAAAATAAATAAATAAATAATAATTATTCTGAAAAAAAAGGAAAAATATTAAAAGGAATAACAAATAGCAATTAACCTAATTCTACATTTTTTGGATTTTTATTAAAAAGATTTAAAGTTAAAAACCTAATTACACTAAATAATCTACATTTTAATTTATTTATGAAAATAATTATTATAAAATTAATATTATACTTTTTTTGTATTTTTCTGATTTTTAGTGTTTTTTATGTTTTTTGTAGACAAAATTAATTAATAAACATAATTGAATAAAAGTAATAAAAAGAAAAAGATTAAAAAAAAAATAAAAAAATAAAATGATAAAGCAAACCAGGGGGGGTAAACCCAATTTTGGAGGTTCAGGCCTGGTAATCTCTGGCCCATTAAGCTTGACATTTATTGACTTTTTGGATTAAGCGTAACACGTTGACTAGCCTCCACCATACGCCTTGACTCTGGGCCCTTGATTTGCACTTACTGGACGCGTGTAGGCTTGATCCTTGAGGATGTATGGTGTACCTGTATCACTGAAGCGCATAGGAATTGAGAATGAAAAATAATATTGAGTTTTGGCCAGACCTGGGACTTGAACCCAGGTCTTTGAGGTCACAAGCGTATTCTCTTGCCAACTGAGCTGTTCAATTTTATTTAATATATAACATAACACAAATAATATAAAGGAAACATAATACTAATTGGTTAAATACGCGCGAAATTTAAACGGACCACTGGCTGATGGACACGTCTTCGTCTCCTTCCCCTACCCTGTAACACAAACACTATGAGAACGGTTTTCACAGCGTGGTTTAAAGATGCCTATGGGAAAATAGCGATTAGCACCCTGTGCTTCATAAATTGTTCGCGAGGGTCCAGGTTGCTTCGTCTTGATATGCTGAGTCCAACCATGGCATCCATTGGTCCTAATTTTTCCCCTATAGAAAATCCCTAATTCGAGCTCCTGAAAACCCTAACTTTTGGCAATGGCATCATCGTATATAGTCAATGAAAATACAATTAAATACCACAGTTAGTTTTAGAATTTCACACAGAATAAGAATCAACAAGCAAAATTCATGGAAGATGCTTAGAATATGATATGCGTTCAAGAATTTTATGCTATACAGTCCAAAGCCTCGTTACCAATTCTTGAGGTTTTTGCTGTTGTTAATGATTGGAATACGTTCAGAATGGTCCAAGGAAGCTACTGCAAAAGGAATGGAGCTTTGAATCAGTCTCTAGGGTGGATTTCAGAATTGGATTTTTTGAGAAATTTTGCAAGTTTGAGTATTGGTTTGCTGCGCAGTTTTCAGTCTTGGATGATTAGGGTTGTGATGCTGATCATATATGGAGTGATTTAGGTCAAGAAAACTAGGCAAAATCTCAAGCATTCATGGTTTCAAATATTTGATTTTTCATATCTTTTCCAAATCTCTTTTCATGTTGTTTTTGTTCAATCATGATCCAATCTTATCAAAACTTGCCATAATCCATTAAGCACGAAATATTGACATTATAATGTGCATAAAAAGATTTTTTAGGTCAAGGTTTATATTTTTCATGAATTAAAATCATTTAAATGAATATAAATTAATATTAATTCAAATAAATAATTAAAAAATATGAAAATACTTCCCTTTGGGCCTAGTGGTCGTGCATAGGCTTGGCATGAAGAAATTTGGAAGAAAATTGGGCCCATTTGCATTTTTAGGCCTTTTGCATCATTGTTGACTTTCAAAAATTTCCAAAAATTTCCCAACTTCCACAAGGCATAACTTGGTCAATTTTTAAGCTTTTCACATGTTCTTGGACATTTTGGAAAGGTCTTTGAGTCCTTTAACCAATGCCTTTGGTCCCATGTCATTTTGATTTACCAATCTCAAGTTATGGCCTTTGACTTAAAGTCACTTTTTGTTGACTTTTGAAAATGACCTATAATGTTGAAATTGATAACTTTTTATGAGAGCATTTCTTGGACTTGGAACATGAAGATGAATTGTAGGAAATGTCTTTCTCTTCAAAATGAGCTTTGGATGGAATTTTTCTGATAATCCATGTGAAAGTTATGCCCTGGTCAATTTCAGTTGACTTTTTTCAGCTGTCCAAATATAGCAACTTTTGTATCCTTGATGATTTCTGAGCCAAATTTTGAGAATCATGATCAAGCATTGATCAAATGATGTTTGTGGCTTCAAAAATGATATATTGACCAAAAATTTGAACTTTTGACTGTCAAATGACCATTTTGCCCCTACAGTTGACTGTAGTGCAATCTAGGGTTTTGACTGTGCAATTTTGAGCTGAATGCCTTGAAACTTGACATGAAGACACTTGACCATCTTTTTAAGCATGTGAGACTTGATTGGGCCTTTGAGAAGTTCATTTGCTTGACCAGAACTCAAACCCTAGTTTTGACTGTCTAGGAGACAGTTGAGTTGCACAACCCTTGGGGCATTTTGTGACCTTGACTTTGACAATTCTTGATGAATATGGGAGGGCAAATTTTGGGGTACAACACCAGAGGATTGGAGTTCGTGTTTGATTTTAAAAATGGAATCATTCCTTTGATTCACCAGTCAAATTAGGGTTTTGTTTGATCAAGGCTATTGATCAAAGTACAAGTCTTGATTTGGAAGCCATAACATCTCACTGGCATTTGAAAAATCTTTGCACGAGGAATTGGTCATGATGCCCAGAGGATTTCTTGATAATTTTGAAGTGAAAATTCGCACATGGCCTCTATATGTTTGAAAGATCATATGTTTGAAGTTTTGATCATCAATTTTGAAGGGAAGTTGATCAATTGATTCTGAGGGGCAAAATGGTCATTTTGGTCAAAATCAGTCAAAGTCAAGGTTGACCAAGTGAACTTTTGGCCAATCATCAATTCAAGGATTCACTTTTCATATTTCAAGTCCATTTTGGTCATTGTATCAAAGATATTGAGGTTTGGGTTGAAACTTGTTCTTGAAGAAACCCTAAAAGTTTCTAATTTTGGAAAATAAGGACTTAATTTCAAAAATTCATATTTTATTCACCTTTGATCAAGAAAATGAAAATGAAGTATGCTTGGAAAGCTAAGAGGATGATATTTCATCTCCTTTTGGTCTCATTTCCAAATTAGCAAGGAATCAAGAATTATGGTCTTTTGAAGTCACAAAATTATAGGTCATTTTTCAAAATTAGTGAATTTCAAGCTAAATTTTGAGGACCTTAATGGATTCAATTGCAAAAACTGAAAACTAAGGTATTGTAGATCTTTTCAATACCTTTCCAAATTGTGCTCATTTGTGTCAAAATTCAAAAGTATGAGCAAGTTGTGGACCTTGGAATTTTGAGGCATTTTATTGAATTCATGCATACCATGCAATTTGCAATTTCTTGATAACTTGATTTGTGGCCATTTGTTTCACTTCAAACTTAGCCCATGACTAATATGCAATTTACCAAGGCCCATCATGCCAAAGTTTGAGCTACACATGGGAAAATGCAAGGGGAACTCGTGATTTTGCCAAAAGTGGCATGAAATTGCCTAATCACCAACACTTGCTTAATACAAGGATTTAAGGCTTAATTTTGTTGCTAATCTCTTCCTGAGGTAAAATGGACAGAAATGCACGTAAAAAGCAAGCCAATGCACGAGGGATTGGGGGGTTGCATATGCATACTTGATTTTGGCAAAAAGAAGATTTCATTCTTTCTAAGAGCTTTCAGTGCGAAAAACCTATCCTACCCTCCTCCTAATGCTCTATATATTGAGAAGCAAGCCTCAGTGAGTGTGGTTCGTGCTTCATTTCATCCCTGAAATCAGAAAAATCCATAGCTTGTTGCTCTGCAATTTTCTTCGATTCTTCCATCTCCCTTGCGCGTTTTGGTCAATTCTTCTTGCATTCTCTTCTCCAAGTGATAAGGATTGTAGATTGAGGCTTGGTTTGCAACTGGAGTGAAGGAGACAGTAGATCCATTTTTTTCTCAAAGGTTTAAATTCTCAACTTTGGATTTTGATTTCTAGCCGTGCATTGTGTGATTTAAGTTCATAATCATGTTGTCTGAAGACCATTAAGTGTTTTTGTAGCTTCAGAGTTTTTAATTTGATGAGATATGCATGAATGATGCATCTGATTTTTTTCTGTTCAGTTAGTTTTTGACATTTTTGCATGATCTGTTCTTGATCCATGGTTCATTATTTGTTGTGATTCGAATTGCATATTGAAGTATGAAATGCTGGCTTTAATTTGCACGAGATTTCATGGAAAATGGTGTAGAATTGAGCATGTTATGTTGATTGGAAAATGAGATGATGAACTGGATCACGCACGCATTTTTGCCCTAGCCAGAGGTTGAAGATGATTATGTGGCCTCCTCTGGTTGGCTGGCTTATTTCTTTAATTCATTTGAATTTTGTTTTATAAATTGATTTCCATAATTTTATTTCTTGCTCAAAAATGATTGAAAAATTCTGAAAAAATTATCACAATTTCAAAATAATATTCCTGACCTTGTGCATTTTTTTGATAATTTTTGAAAAATGTTTTGATTGGTTCAAAAATTATTGAGTTTAATTAATTGTTTGTTTAGTGTTTATTTTTGTTTTAATATTTCTTTGATTTGTAAAATTCCACAAAAAATATTTTTGACTCATAAAATCATGTGGAATTTGATTCTGAAATTTTGTTTAGTTTTTTTTTATCATTCTTGATATTGAATTTAATTTCAAAAGTTAAATTGTTAATTGTTTTGTTTAAATTTTACTTTAATACTTCCATTGGTTCAAAAATTCTCAAAAAAATCATGTAAGCTTGTTTTTAATCATAGGGTCTGAACATATTTTCATTTTTGACCTTTTTGTGATTTTTGGCTAGGGTTTTCATTTTTTCCCTTAAATAATAGTTTAATTCTTAATTGTTTGCTTATTTTTTATTTTAATATTTCCTTTAATTCCAAAATTCCATAAAAAATCAGGAATGTGTATTTTTAATTCTAATATTTGAATATATTTTTGGTTGGACATTTTTCTGACTTTTTGATTGAAGTTCTATTTTGAGATGTGTTTATTTGTTTAATTGTCTAATTGTTTGAATTTAATTTCATTTTTGACTTTTCTTCAATTCAAAAAATATGAAAAAATATATTTTCTGACATTTAGGGTTTCTTGGTGATTTGTATGACCTTGGCTTAAATTGTTTGAATTTTGATCTTACTTAATCAATATTTAAGATTAAAAGTCAAAAATTAGGGTTTTGTTGCTTATGGTGCAAGTTTTATTTCCAAAACCACTATGCCCTGGATTTTCAATAGAATTAAAGTCTTTATTAGGGTTCATGAATTCACTGAGGATCTGAAAACCATTTATTTTGATTTTTTCAACTTGGTTTGACATTTTCCACAAATTATTTTGAAAACTTGTCTAGTTTGGTAGTTTTGCCAACTAGTCTTGAACTTTGGACTTCATTTGGTCTCCTCCTCAATCATTCATGAACTTCGGGCTTACATTATGACTTCTATACCTTTCAAAGATGCTAAGGTTTTGTTGGTTTGAATTATGAACCCTTATTTTCATTTTTGATGTAATTTTGAAGTGAAGGTACCCAATTAATGTTGCATATCTTGTTACAAATTTGTTTGATGGTCAATGAACTTGAGTGAGGCCAATAATTGGGAACCTAATGATCATCTTGATTATGATTATCCATGATAACTCAAGTCTTTTCTCTTAGTCCCCATTTGTCTAAAGGTTTGAACCTTCTTGATGCATTATGTAGGTTTCATCTTCTATTGTGTTTGTGAAGTTGTGATTGAATTGATTGTATATGGTTGAAATGTGTTTGCCCCTGACCTCCATGATCTATAATTGTATTATTTCCAATCCCCCATGATCCTTGATTGATATTCAATTATCAATTCAATATGGTGACAGAAAGGAGCCACATCCCTCTGATTCTTTTGGCAAATTATGCATATGCTTGTTTCCTTTTGTCTATCATGTCTAATATTTGATCATTGTTATCATGTTGTTCTCACTTCATCATGTTGCATCCATCCCTTATATGAGTCATCATTCACCTTATGGAATACTAATTTGGTTGTTGAATGTGCAAGGTACTTTGAGAAAGTTTCCACTTTTGACCTGAGGCTTTTGTGTTTCACTTTATTTGTGAAACACAACTTATTATGTTGGCACTGCTATTGTGTTTGGCATGTTTGATATTCCATGTAGGATATATACATTTGATTGTGAATGATACACATTGCCCATGGGATCTGTTCTTATCTAATAATCTCATTACTTACATCCTGATGGTGTAATTTCTGACTCGGTTTGTCTACTGATGCCAGCTTGCTCGAAGTTCTCTAGGTTTCTTTTTATTCTTGCTCAGTTGCTACGGATAGTTATCTGTTAGGTATTACACTATTTCCTTTCTTCCATTTTCATTTTGCATAGTTCTCTGATTGCATGATTGGACCTATGTTGCTGATATATGTCAGGAGGCCCTCTGGTTTTTTTTTCCTGATACATGTATTGTGTTTGCTTTTGATCGATGAGTCACTCAATTTAGAAATTGAGATCACGACTTCGCTCTCAGTGCATGTTCCCTATAGGATGTTTATTATTTTTCTTCTTTAATTGTTGATCGATGAGTCACTCAATTTAGAAATTGAGATCACGACTTCGCTCTCAGTGCATGTTCACTATAGATTGTTTATTATTTTTCTTCTTTAATTGTTGATTGATGAGTCACTCAATTTAGAAATTGAGATCACGACTTCGCTCTCATTGCATGTTCCCTATAGGATAATTTTGGCAAGCTTCCTTTAACATGTAAATTAGGGTAGGGTTTCCCTTTATCCTCAACCTTAGGATCAATCATTGTATGATAACACTAGGGATAGTACTAGGCTAGTTTCCCTTAGTTGTTTTTCCTTCCTTCGCATTTTGCATCTTAAAACAAAAATTGTTTTCTTGGAAAATCATAAAACATTTCTAATGAACTTAAACCCTTCTTCAAAGTAAAAGATACAAACCAATCTTACTTTGTCTGTGTTATCTTGAAGCCAATGTTTCGCCATCGCACATGTCTGTTATCCTATTTTGATTCTCAATATCATTGATAGGTGTGATGTTTTGCTATCTGTTTTATTGATGTTTTGCCATCTCTACCATGATACTGTGCTATCTTTCAGCCGATGTTTTGCCATCACACATTTGCTTGAAGTTGGTGTTTTACCATCGCACATGTCTGTTATCCTACTATTGATTCTCAATATCATTGATAGGTGTGATGTTTTGCTATCTGTTTTATTGATGTTTTGCCATTTCTACCATGATATTGTGTTATCTTTCAGTCGATGTTTCGCCATCGCACATTTGCTTGAAGCCGATGTTTCGCCATCGCACATGTTTGATTATCCTACTTTGATTCTCAATATCATTGTTAAGTTTGATGTTTTGTCATTTAATTTATTGATGTTTCATTATCTTTTCCATGATATCTTTGCTATCTTTCAGCTGATGTTTCGCCATCACACATTTTCTTGAAGCCGGTGTTTTGCCATAGCACATGTTTGATTATCCTACTTTGATTCTCAATATCATTGTTAGGTGTGATGTTTTGTCATTCAATTTATTGATGTTTCATTATCTTTGCCATGATATCTTTGTTACCTCTTAGCCGATGTTTCGCCATTGCACATTTGTTTGAAGCCGGTGTTTCGCCATCGCACATGTTTGATTATCTAACTTTGGCTCTCAATGTCACAGTTAGGTGTGTTATTTTACCATTTGATGTCTCTCCACCTTTGACATGTTACTTTGTTATTATTTAGTCGATGTTTGACCATCTCATTTGTTTGTTGTTTCATTTGATGTTTTTCTATCTTGACTGTTTTTGTTGTCTTAACTAAAAAACACAAACCAACCAAAATATGTAAGCTGAACTACGGCTGCTCTGATTCCTTAAAAGTGATACGTAGGCATTGGGGTAGGGCCCAATTAAGCATAACTTTTATTTTCCCTACATTATTTTCTTTTTCCTTTCGCCTGCATTCCCTTTTCAATTGTAAGCCATAGACATAGGATTTGACCACACCCATTAGATTAGACAACAAGAGTGGATACCATAGAGTGCTACGGACGTGTGGGGGTGCTAATACCTTCCTCTCACGTAACAGACTCCCTTACCCAATCTCTCGGTCGAAAGACCATGATTTCTCCCTTTTCAGGTTTTCTCGATGTTCACCTTTCCCTCTCGGCAGGATAAAAGACGTTCAGTGGCGACTTCATTGATGTTTCATTAACATCCAGATGATAGGTTCCAGCCGCGTTATTCCAGCTGGCGACTTCACTGGGGACAGATTGACCTTTTGTTGGTCCATCCCGGAGTCGATCTTAGCTCTTGTTTGTTTTCTTTTTGGGTGTTTAATTTACCGCTTTGCATATTTATCTGTTTGCATTGCATCCTATGTGCGCTTTACTTTCTACATACTGGATTTGGCTGGACTGTTTGTATTTTGGATTTCTTGGTGGGTGGGTTGTCCCATGAGGTAAAAGGCCTCGTACCCAGGCTATGAGTGAATTCCATAGGAACTAGGAATAGAGTGGCCATGGAAGCTATGAGGCGGATGCTTTGTAGACCTGACCATGAAACCCATGACTTTGGAGGTAGTTCGGATAGGTGTTATCGTATGATGATACCGACATTCGAGCTCTCGTACTCTGATTTGGCTTTTAACCTTACCTTGACCTAGACTACACCCGTGAGAGGGGCGGGAAAATTTTTCTTACAGGTACAGGTATTGTTGGTGACTTTGTGTTGCAAAGGTGACTCAGGTTCCCATGTTAGTTTTGAAGCTTCGGGATTTTCTTTTGATCTTGAGTGCTGCTGTTCTGTAATGGTCCAGCCATGATTCAGTGTAAAACTTTGATCCTGTCATGATGCATCATAGCATATTTATTTCTAAAAAAAACGATGTATAAAAAATAACTAGCATACGCATGTCATTTTCCAGGGACATTCAAGAGTCTTCTTTCTATCAGAAATGGCTGGCCTCCCTTCAAATGAGTTTGATTCAGTTCGTGTCAAAGATCCCACCAGGCGTACTTTCTCTTATCACATTCCTACTATTAATGTGTCCGAATTGAAGAGGTTGAGTTCTTATCTGAAGGGTGATGTTCTGAGTAATTCCAACAAAAATTATGGCAATTTGTTACTAATCCTTAACACTCCAGTTGACCCAATGGCTTTGATCACTCTCTTCCAGTTCTATGATGAGGAATTATGGTGTTTTACTTTTCAAGATTATCAACTGGTTCCCACACTAGAAGAGTACGCGTATCTACTTAATATCAAATTGTACGATGAAGTTCCTTTTGTCCAAGTGTCGGAGAAGCCGAAGTTCAAAGTTATTGCTGAAATTATTCATTTGAGTTGGAAAGAGGTGAAAGACAATTGGAAATCAAGTGAGGATACTACATGGTTTTATTTGGATTTCTTAGTGAAGAAAGATGAAGACTGGGAAAAGAAAGAGAATTGGAATGACTTCAGCACTCTGTTGGCTCTCATGATATACGGGATTATCCTTTTCCCTCGCAAAAGAAATTTTGTGGATTTGGCGGCTATTTGTGTTTTTAGAAATAAGAACGCGGTACCGACACTCTTGGCAGATACACTTTACACCATTCATTCCAGGCATGGAAAAGGAGGTAATGTAAGCTTATGTCATTCAATGTTGTGTCAATGGTTTAAGTTGCATCTACCGGTAAGTGGCCCTTTCGTGGATACCAGGCATTCTCTCTGATGGTCATCAAGGCTTGTTAACCTTACTTCATTTGACATCCGGTGGAATTATGACATGGGGGAAATACGAAGTGTCATCACTAGCTGCGGAGATTTCCCTAATGTTACTCTCATAGGAACTAAGGGGTGTATCAACTATAATCTTGTGCTTGCTTATCGTCAATTGGGATATGCAATGGATGGACCGCCAAAGGTTGAGGAGGTGTCTGAATCAATGTATTTTGTTAGAGGAAGTGATCATGTGATGTTGAAAAGAGTGACAAGTGCTTGGAAGGGAATTCAAAAGAAGGATAGAACTGCTTTGGGCAAGAAGGTTCTTATTGCTAGGGTTCCTTACTTGGAATGGATTAGAGCCAGGGTTAAGAATTTACGGTTACCATTTGCAAGGTCGGATCTAATATGTGAGCAACCTCCTACCGTTCTGAGTAACACAGTGCCTACTGAGATGTTCACCTAGGTTCATGTTGAGAACATTCAGCTTCGTGCAAAAGACCGTGAGGCAGGGATGAAACTTTATTGGGCAGATCAAGAAAGGGCCGACTTAGCTCGCAAACTCAAAGAAGCTCAAGGGGAAACTTCTGATGCAACCAGTTTTGGGAAGAGGTCTCATGCTGAAATGGAAGAAGAATTGAGTAAGACCCAGCAAGAGTGTCAGAAGCTTCAGGCATCTGAGAATAGCTACAGGAAGAAGGTTCAGAACTTGGAGAAACACCTCAAAGACAAAGATGCTCAGCTTAAGCAGGAAGTAGCCTAGAAGCGTGTCGCAGAAGATCGGTTCCAAGAAAGTAAAGTAGTCGCATCACAACTTTTGAAGGAGAAAGCCAGGCTCGAAGAGTACTGTCAATATCTCGAAGCATGTCTTGTTCTGGAGATTTAGTTTTTGTTACTTACCTTTGGTGTATTTGGTCACCCCCAGGATTGTTGGAAGGGACCATTTGTTTGTTTTTACTATTCAGTTTTTTTGTTAACTTTACTTTAAGACATGTATTTAGATTGTTTATCATTATACTCTTATTTGTCCGAAGTCACTTGAATGACGTTTCTTTGTGTGTAAATAATTGAAGTATTGTCCTTTCTCCTTTGATTGTATGCATGATTATTTTTGGTCGCACGCTGTGACCGAAGAATAAAAGGACTCTTGAATACCTGGAAATGACAAACATATCATGCACATCATGCATTTGATAACATTACAGGTTATCTCAAGACGGTATTCTTATTCTTCTGCTTTTCTTATTCAGAATTCAAGATGACTACTCATCGGTATTCCACCAGAAACAATTTTCCAAGACAGATGGAACAGGTTCAAGCTGAACTCGCTGAAATGAGGGCCCAGATGGCTACTCAGATGACTCGGTTCATGGAGGTCATCACCAATGTGAATCGCCGACAGGAGGAACTGGCTTCTGTTGTCAACAACCAGCACCGCTATCCAGGGGATGGTGGAAATCAAGGGCTCTATCAAGACATTTCTGTAGGATTGGGGGATGTGCAAGATCAGCCTGCTTGAAATTTTCACAGGATGCCTGTAAACCATTTTGTGCGCAATGTAGGCCAGTTTCCCCCGTCTCCTGGACCTCATCTTGTGGGGAACGGAAGAATTAATCAAGGCGGTGTAAGGAATTATCAGGAGCAGGATTATGACTTTGATCAGGATGAAGATCAGTTTTATGTTCGGCGTTCAGAGCAGGAGGTTCAGATTGAGGATATGAAGTATCGGTTATTGGAAGAGCGTCTGAAGGCTGTGGAAGGGCAAGGAGTCCTTGGTATGGATGTTAATGATCTCGGGTTAGTGTCTGGGGTGAAAGTTCCTCCTAAGTTCAAGTCTCCTGTATTTGAAAAGTACAACAGAACGTCTTGTCCTGTTAATCATGCAACTGCTTATTTCCGAAAGATGTCGGTGCATACTGAAGATCAGGGGCTTTTGATTCATTTTTTCCAGGATAGCCTATCTGGGGCATCCCTGAAGTGGTACATGAAGTTGGATAAAACCCATATTCGTTGCTGGAATGATCTTGCTCGGGATTTTGTCAAACATTATCAGTACATTGTGGATATGGTGCCTAATCGCACTCAGTTGCAGAATATGTCACAAGGACCGAAAGAATCTTTCAAGGAATACGCTCAGAAGTGGCGTGAGTTGGCTGCGAGGGTTCAACCTCCACTCATGGAGAGAGAACTTATTGATATGTTTATGAGTTCCCTGCAAGGGCCATTCTATGAGCCCATGATAGGAAGTACTTCGGCAGGATTTGCAGACTTGGTTATGGTTGGTGAAAGAATTGAGGTAGGTTTGAAATTGGGTAAAATTCAGATTGGAGATTCCAATGGCTCATCAGGGGGAAGTAAGAAACCATTCAACACTTACCCTAAGAAAAGGGAAGGCGATGCAAGCGTGGTTTACGCCCATAGAGGAATAAGAGAGGATCGTCAGCACCAACAAATCAATGTTGTTTCTATTCCTGTTAATGCTCCTCCTCAGCAGAGACTAACTATAGTGCCTCAGCAACAAAGGCAGCAAGATGCTCCCGGTCAGTATAATAATCAACAGCAGAGACAGCCAAGGAAATTTGATCCCTTTCCAGTAACTCTTACTGAAGCACTCCACCACCTGCTTGATTTGAAGTTGATCAGTTTGAGAAATATGCCACCACCACCCGCAAGACTTCCTCCTAACTATGATGCTAACGCAAGATGTGAATTCTATTCAGGTGGAGTTGGTCATTATATTGACAATTGCTTTGCGTTGAAATGAAAAGTACAAGACTTATTGGATGCTAAGGCAATTGAGTTTACCCCAGTGGTCTGAATGTTACTCAGAACCCGATGCCTAGGCATGGAGGAGGCGCTGTTAATATGATTGATGATAATGGTGAAGTGTTGAATTTAATCATGAATGTGGAACAAGTAACTACTCTGTTGTGGTATGTTAAGAGGTATGTGCTTGACAATTCTATTTTTCCGGGTTGTACTTCAGAGTGTGCCAAGTGTAGAGAGCAACCGAAGGGCTGTGATGATTTAAAAGCCGGAATCCAGTTGTTGATGAAGGAAGGTTCCCTGTAGTTTGATAGGAAACCGAGCTACCGCAAGGTTACCGAAGAAGATGTTGTTGTGGTATCTATTCCTTACACCCCTGTGCGTATTCCCACCCCATCTAGGGCACCTCCTTTGATGATTACGATACCTGGTCCCATGTCGTATACCAGTGAGAAGGCCATCCCATGGCACTACGGTGCTGATGTTTATTACCATGGGGTAAAGCAGGAGGTTAGTACCTGTGTGTCTAAGGAAGAACGCGCTAAAGATAATGAAGAGGAAGTTCATAACTTTTCTGGTGTGGGTCGAATGACTAGAAGCAGGAGAGTATTTGGTCCTTCCAATGTGCAAGATGCGGTAGATGCTTCTGCAAAAGAAAAAGGAAAACAACAGGTAACGATTGGTAATCCCAGGGTTACGCCAGCCAATGTGACTCAACCAATTCTGCTACCAGAAGCTTCTTCAGTTCCTGATGAGGTTGAAGAGTTGATGTGAATTATCAGAAAGAGTGATTACAACATAATTGATCATCTGAGCCATACTCCTTCCAAGATGTCTATCTTGTCTCTGTTGATTTATTCATAACCTCACAGAAATGCTTTGATGAAGTTGTTAAAGAATGTGTTTGTGCCATATGAGATAACAGTCAATCAGTTTGAGAATGTTCATGCTAACATATCTTCCGAGAACGGTTTGGGATTCACAGATTTTGATCTTCCTCTAGAGGGACCAGACCATAACAAAGCATTGTATATTTCAATAGAGTGCAGGGGCACTACTTTATCTCGAGTTTTGGTGGACAGAGGGTCGTCTTTAAATGTATTGCCTAAGTCAGCATTGATGAAAATTGATTATTCTGGACTAGAGTTGCGCCCTAGTGATTTGATGGTGAAGGCGTTTGATGGGTCTCGAAGGTCAGTGTTTGGGGAGGTGGAGCTACCAATCAAGGTTGGTCCTCGCACCTTCACGACTACATTTTTATGATGGATATCCATCCAGCGTATTGTTGTTTGTTAGGGCGGCTGTGGATTCATAGAGCAGGGGCAATCACTTCTACTTTTCATCAGAAACTCAAGTATCCAGCAGAGGGAAAGGTGATAACTATGTGCGGCGAGGAAGAGTACGTCGTGAGTCATTTGACATCATTCTGCTATGTTGAAGTTGAAGGTGAGATACATGAGACTCCGTTTCAAGCATTTGAGACAGTTCATGCTGTCAATTTTCCTCCTCCAGAGCAGAAAATGAAACCTGAAACTATTATGTCTTCTCTCAAGGATGCGAGAGCTGTGGTGGAAGGTGGTAACCCTAAAGGTTGGGGTCAGGTGCTGGACGTTACTCCAAAATTTGATAAATTTGGTCTTGGTTTTAGCCCAGGTCAGCAGAGTACAACTCCCAGGGCATCTAGTTTATCTACTCCTGTGAAGTTTTCCTGTCCTTGTGCTACTCAAGAAGGACACGTCAATGCAGTTGGCAACGATAGGGTTGATGGCTACAATATCGAATATTGGATTCGTCCGAGTATTCCAGGCCAGACACTTAACAATTGGACTTCTGTAGATGTTATCCAAGTTTCAAGCGCTGAGGAGTAATTTTCTTGTTTCTTTTATTAATCATATCATAATTCTTATGCTCTGCCCAAGGCGTAGTGGATCATTTGTGTAGGGACACCATGTTTATTTTCCAAGCTTATCATGAAATAAAGGACGTTTTTGCATTCAAAGTTTTGCTTCTTTTTCTTTTTTATTTTAATGGCATTATTTCTCTTTTCACACAATGTCACTAAAAAATGCCAAAATGTCATTCATGCAGATGCACTTCCACCACCGATCATATTGATAACGACTATGATATGGCTCATTATGACTTTGATACTCCTATTTATCAAGCTGAAGAATAAGCATATGAGGATTGTGATCTTCCTGAGGAATTAGCAAGATTATTAAAACAAGAGGAGAAGGTTATCCAGCCGAATCAGGATTTGATTGAGGTGGTGAATATTGGAACAAGAGAGGTAAGAAGAGAAGTCAAGATAGGGGCTGATCTCGAAGAAAGTATAAAGGTCAGATTGATTGAGCTACTCCGTGAGTATTCTGATATCTTCGCTTGGTCTTATGAGGATATGCCTGGGTTGGATACAGACATAGTGGTGCATCGACTACCGCTCAAAGAAGGTTGTTCCCCTGTCAAGAAAAAGCTCTGAAGAACTCATCCTGAGATGTCCAAGAAGATCAAAGAGGAGGTCCAGAAGTAGTTGGACGCGAATTTCTTAAAGGTCGTCAATTATTCGCCATGGATTGCGAATATTATGCCTGTGCCCAAGAAGGATGGTAAGGTCAGGATGTGTGTGGATTAGAGGGATTTGAACAGGGCCATCCCTAAAGATGATTTCCCTCTTCCGCATATTGATGTGTTGGTCGATAATACTGCTCATTCCAAAGTATTTTCGTTCATGGATGGTTTTTCGGGTTACAATCAAATTAAGATGGCTCCGGAGGATATGGAGAAGACAAAATTCATCACACCTTGGGGAAATTTCTGTTATAAAGTGATGCCGTTTGGTTTGAAAAACGCTGGGGAAACATATTAGCGCGCCATGGTTACTCTCTTTCATGATTTGATTCACAAAGAGATTGAGGTATATGTGGATGATATGATTGCTAAGTCTGACACGGAAGAGGAACATCTTGTTCATCTGGAAAAATTGTTCGAGAGACTGGGGCAGTTCTTGCTGAGGTTGAATCCAAATAAGTGCACCTTTGGGGTGAGATCCGGCAAGCTGTTGGGTTTTATTGTGAGTGAAAAAGATATTGAGGTGGACCCGGCCAAGGTAAAAGAGATACAGGAAATTCCTGATCCAAGTACAGAGAAGGAAGTACGTGGTTTCTTGGGAAGGTTAAACTACATTTCTAGATTTATTTCTCATCTCACATCCACCTGTGAACCTTTGTTCAAGTTATTGAAGAAAAGTCAGACGGTGAAATGGAACGGGGATTGTCAGAAGGCCTTTGACAAAATAAAAGAGTACTTGCAGGAACCTCCGATACTCATGCCACCAGTGGAAGGAAGGCCACTAATCATGTATTAACTGTGTTGGAGAGTTCAATAGGTTGTGTCCTCGGTCAACACGATGAGACAGGGAAGAAAGAGCAGGCTATTTACTACTTGAGTAAGAAGTTTACGGAATGCGAGTCGAGGTACTCATTACTGGAAAAGACTTATTATGCACTTCCCTGGGCCGCTAAATGTTTGAGGCAGTACATGTTGTTGTACCTCTAAATTTTCCCTCTCATTTATCAAGATTTTACTCACAAGACTTCTTGGACTCAAGACAAGATTATGGTTTGGTCAGCTCAAGACACCTCATCTTGCACTGATAACCCAAAATTAGGGTTTGAGTTTGCACAAGGATTTTTGGACCATCAATGCTTCATGTGACTTTCATACACCATTTTGGACCCCTAAGATTGCTCATGATAAGTTTCAAGCCTTGAACCACATTTTTTATCAGTCAATTAGACAGTTGACCTAAAATTCAACTGTATTGGGGAAAAAGTCAACCATGGCCAATTTACAATCAAACTTCATAATTTTTTATCCACAACAACATTTTAGACTCATATGTACCATTTGATCAAGTTTGGATCACAACTCCTCAAGAAATTTGATCAAATCATCAAAAGGGCAAAAGGGTCAAAATTAGGGTTTTGACTGAGAAAGGGCAATTTCTGATTTTTAACCCAGCCAATGACCAATTGAGTTCAAGCATGATTTCAAGGACTCAATGGCATCATCTTGACCTAATTACATGGTTCAAAATATCTCAAGTTCATTGGATTGACAGATGAATTTTGCAGTCAACTGATCAAAAGTCAACTGTATACTGAAAAGTCAAACTTTGACTTTTTGGTCAAAATCAAGTGCCAAGGGTCATAATTCATCAAGATATGTCAAAATATGAAACTTTTTTCACCAAGAAAATCAATTTTGAAAATTAGGGTTTTGAATTTGAAAATTTTCATAACTTAGAATTTTTCTAAGTATGGAAATTTTTTTATTTTTTCCCAACTTTTCACCACTTTTTCACCATGATGTATTTGGATTCAAAGAAAACTTACAACATGAAATTTGTATTCCTCCGTGAAATCTACAACTTTTCTTCACAAACTTTTCCCAAAAGATGCTTGGATCTTAAGTTATGAATTTGTGAATATAGGTCTATGAACTAAATAACTTAGTGAAATTTTGCCCTAATTTAGGCAGGTTTTTGACCCAACTTCGTGGACATTTTTCACCTAGTTCCAAGAGGTATCTCAAACTGCATTTCAAATATGGATTATAGAGCACATTTCAAGCTTTCCAAGATGTTCAAGAACTCCCCAAGATCATTTTTGGTTAGGGAGAATCGAAGAAGGGAAGTTGGCATTTTATCACTTTTGTTCAAGCCATTTTTACAAAGCATCAAGTTGCAAATCCAATCCATGTTGGTTGTACCTTGCTTTACAGGTCCTAAACTCACTTTACACTCCATAATTAAATGCAAACTCAGTTGATAAAGGCATTATATTTTATTTTTAAGCATTGTACAAGAGGTAATTCCATTTTAAGCATAAAGGTTACAATGCCATTTTCATAAAGTGAGATTTTGTAACTTTATCAATCTTGAGCCTTGGACCTGTCCCTTTGGTGCAAGCAACTTCCACAGGTCTTAAGAAATTTGTACAAGCCCTTTGCAGCCCTCAAGCTAGCCAGTACAAGCATGTTGCATAAGTCACTTCACTTTACTTCAAAAGCAAGAAAGTTGGTGAAAAGGTCAAAGCTTGCACATCTGTTGAGAAGCTGACTTTGTATCCATTCTATACAAGTATACAAACTTGTCACAATGCATAACACGATTGCTTGACAACTGAAACACTCTCAAACTCAAAAACTCCATTTTTCTGTCCAAACACAGCAGTTCTGCAAAACCAAAGCCAACTGATTTTTGGCTCGTGTGTTTTGCATTTTAACACTTGAAACACTTCATACACATCATACCAAAGCTATCCAAGCCTTTACACTGTTGTTGTAACCCATGTTTCAGCTATTGCTATTTTCACTTTGGAGGCTTGCAACTTGACTTGTGCAAAGAGTGTCAGCCATCCTCAGAGCAAGCTAAGCATTGGAATAGCTTCAGGGAAGCTCAAGGAAGCTCACACGATCCTCAGGCCTCCATCAAAGTCCCTACATTGCTCTATCCAAATCCAACTGAATGAGGTATTTTTCAAAACTCTATCTCTCTGAATAGGCATCCTCAAGCCACGATTTATGAAGAAAAAAATGTAGTCCATAACATGGTGAAGTTGTACATATGCATACTTTTCATTTATATTAACTGTGCTGTGAGAATTTGAAGCTTGAAGTTCCTGAATTTTTTAGGTCACAAATTGGGGATTCAAAAATTCTCTCTGATCTTTGAGAGTTACGTTACAAAATTTATATTGTTAGAATCGTGATCTCAAATGCTACATGTTTCATGTTATGGGTTTTTGTTTTTTTGCAAGCATTAGCTAGTTGCAGGTTTGAACAAAGAACGCGCGCAGAAGCTGAAGGACAGGGACGAAGCATTGTTCTGGGCTTTTTGGTAGTTTTGGCCTTTTTGTTTTTACCATTCACACCCCCTGACTTATTTCTTATATTTTTGCATTTTCTTGCATATTTTTATATTTATTACTTGCATTTATTTTTTCTATTGATAAAAAATGCTCAAAAATAATTTATTTATTTTCACACTTTTATTTTATTTTTTTATTTTTTTTCTCACATAAAAATAGTTTATTTGATAAATAGATTTTATTTTCTTAAAATAACTTGTAAATAATAAAAAATACTTAATATATTTTTTATATTATTTATACACACAAAATATTTATTTTCCATACATATTTAATTTTTAATATTTGCACATAATATTATTTATTATTTTCTCACACAAAAATGGACAAAATATTAATATGAAACATTATTTTTCTTTGAAATCAAAATTAGGGTTTCACCCCTCCAAAAATAATATTTATTCTTTCCTTTTTCTAGGGTTTAATTTAATTTATTTTCTCATACAAAAAACAAACATAAAACATTTTTAACATAAATACATTGCATTGCATTTTAAATATTTACATATTTATTTAATTCGCACAATATTCGATTAAGTTGTAATAATATTTTTAGGTTTATATTTGTGCAAAATCCCCATTCAAAAACTTGTATCCCCCCTCCCATAATAATTGTTATAATAGCTTAGTTTATTTTTACGCAATTTATCGCTTTTATACCATATTTAGTAAACTAGGGTTTGCATGACAAGAACCAAAAAACCAAACAAATAGAAAAAACATAATGCAAGACAAAAGCATGAAAATGACACACTTTACACACAAGCACCCTTAGGGTTTCACCCACTTGGTTGCCTAAAACTAAATGGCCATGTTACGCATGCGAAGTATCTTGGCAAAATAAAACAAAAATAAGAACATAGTCCCTCGATGACGCTATACAAAGGTTGCCTAAACAAAATGATCTTGGTCCCTCAAAAAAAAGCTAAGATACTTGGCAACATTGCTATCATGGTCATACGATGACTCACACCCGTCCCGTTTAACATCCAAAGATAGGGTTGCTTACCAAAACAATGGTAAGTCAACAATGTCAAAGGAATAAAAATGCACAAGAAAGACATTTGAGTAGGTAGATAGCTTCTAAGTTACTTGCTCCATTTCAAAACCATCCTTGCTATTTTTAAAACAAGCACACACACATTTCAAAACATTTTCAAAAACATCTTACAAAACATTGAAACATTTTTCAAAAGACAAACATATTTGTATACATTCTTACGAACGAGAATCATTACAAAGATTGCCTAAACGAATGGCCTCTTTTCAAAATACTTTCAAAATCATACCAAACACCAAGCACCATTTCAAACAATTTCAAGCAAAGCAAGTGATCTAAGCAAGTAACTAAGAGCCCATGGAAAACCATGGATGAAAAGGATTCTAGCACCTTCCATTTTCATAATCTACCCCCCGAACTCAAGAAAACATCTCAAAGGTATTTCTTGTGCTTTTTTACCTTTCCTTTTGGATAAAATAAAAGTCGGTGGCGACTCTTGCTAACCGCTACATTTATGACAAAACGCAAAACCTCAAGTCAGTTCTCCCACTGTATCACAGAACTGGCGACTCTGCTGGGGAAAATTATAAAAGTGGGGTTACCTTAGGGTTTAGATCACCTTTATTTGCTTACCTTGTTTGACTTGTTTGCTTTACACTTTGGTTGTATTGTTTGGGTTTGAATCCTCCACCCGAATTTGGGAAACATTATAGGTAAATAGCAATACGTTGTGGAAACTGTGCGGGGTATACCGACACGGTCTAAGCAATAGCTATGTTAGTGTGACATATTTGTGGGTACCGGTAGCCTTTGAGTCAATCAAAGAGAATACAGGGCCGCTGAATAATGTCATGAAGCACTAACGAACTTATAGAACCTTTACTTAACCAACTTGGCCTTTTAGGATGTAGTGAGATGATCGGCTTTGGTGGAGTCCGAAGTTGGTAGGTACTCGATACTACACTCATTAAGGGTTGGTTCCTTGGAATATTTCGGTCGCTGGTAAGAGGCTTGAATTGAAACAATGAATAAGGAAACAATCCAGTGATATTGAGCTCCTTAGAACCCGGTTACTATTGCTAGGACAGGTTGAGCCAACTAAACTTCAAGAAGGTACTTACCTATGAAACCCCATGCAAGCCTAAACTAGGAACTTGTTTGATTTTCTTGTACATATATACTTGTGCATAACATCATGGACATCATGAAGCATCATGTGTATCCACTAACCATTTCAAGGATTTTGGAAATTCATCTTTGTTCTTGTTTTGTAGGTTATGGATTCACTTCGCAGGAAAACTATCCAAGTCAAACTTGTAAGAATTCCTCCACAACTCAAGGAGTTAGCTTCAAGGATTCCTGAGAATTCTCCATTCACCGAGAGGCATGGTCTTCTACTCAACTTGGTAACCTCCAACACAGAGGAAGACATGATGAAGGTTCTCTTCCAGTTCTTTGACCATTTGCATCACTGCTTCACATTTACTGACTACCAGCTTGTGCCTACTTTGGAAGAATTCTCTCAACTCTTGAGGATTCCTATTCTCAATCAACTACCTTTCAACATTACGGAAAGAGATCCAAAGCCAGAGGAGATTTCTCAAGCTCTTCACTTGCACTCATCTGATGTCATAACCCATTGGGAAACCAGAAGTGGTGTCAAAGGCTTCTTGGCAAAGTTCTGGTTTGAGAAGGCCCAAAGTAGCTGGAACTCCTTGGACTTGCAGGCTTTTGAGGAGATTGTAGCTCTTCTCATCTATGGGATGGTCTTGTTCCCTAATCCCGACCAACTCATAGATGTGAGTGCTGTCAAAATCTTCATGTCACGCAATCCAGTGCCTACATTGCTTGGAGATATCTTACAATCTTTTCACACTCGTACAATGAGGAAAAGAGGTGTTCTCATGTGTTGCACTCCTCTCCTGGAAAGATGGTTTATTTCTCATCTTCCCCAATCAGTCTTGAATAATCAGCAAGGTTTGAGGTGGTCACAAAGGTTGATGACACTTACACATTCAGATATTCATTGGTGTTCTCGATCCAAAGAGAATGTTATCATTGTCGACCGTTGTGGGGAATTCCCTAATGTCCCTCTACTTGGCATTAGGGGAGGCATCACCTACAACCCGTGCTTGGCTCTAAGACAGTTTGGTTATGCCCGAAGGGATGGCCCACATGATATGCTGATTCAAGGCTTGGTTTTCGACTTCGACAATGACAATCAAGGACTTCGACAAAGGTTCATCTGAGCTTGGAGGATGCCAAACAAGGTAGATAGTGAGATCTTGGGTCACAAGAATTCCATCCCTCTTGAGCCTTACCTCAAGTGGGTACGAACCCGCGCCCAAAGTCTTATGATGCCTTATCCTTCTATTCTTCCAGTGATTATAGAGCCTGTTAAGGAAGGAGAGGTTCCATACACCATCCTACATCCTGACATGCCGACATCACTCGAAGACCTGCAAAGGAGTTGGATACAGCTCAAGGGAGAACGCGATTCTTTCGAAGCCCAATTCTACGCAAGCGAAAAGAAGGTTTTGGAACTCACTTGGCTACTTCACGAAGAGCAGACTCTCAACACCTACATTGCACCAAAGAGGATGCGCAACGTCTTTTTATCTTAGAATTTTGTATTATTTTTCCCTAGGGGCATTGATGTACTCAAATTCTATTAATATAACGTGTGTTCCTTTTTGTTTAACAAAAATTTTAATTTTCAAATCCTTGAAAACATTGCATGAATACATATCATTCATCATGAGCATAAATAGGTCTTTGCAACAAGTTTCCTCATCCTTCTACTGTTTATTTCAGCAAGATGGATCTAGAACAGACGGTTAAAGACTTGCAAGCTCAAAATTCACAATTTCAACAGTTACTCTTGACCTTGGCCAAGGGGCAGGAGGAACTAAAAACTCTGCTAGAGAAAGAGAAAGAGAAAAAGAAGAAGAAGCCAGTTGGTGTGGTTATCATGGGCAGAAGGTTTCATGGACAAGCCAGAAGGACCTTGGAATTTCCAACAACCTCTGAGGAAGGGGAAAGAAAAGGAAAGGAGACGGCAGTACCATCTGATTCTGAAGAAGAAGAGGAAGAAGGGGACTACTCTGAACAATAATACCCTCCGGTCGATGACAAATACAAACACCTGGAAGAGCGTCTAACTACTATGGAGATACAGAGAGTACCGGGTCTGGAATTTGAGGAATTAGGGCTGGTGTCAGGAATAGTAATCCCTCATAAGTTTAAAGTACCTTAATTTGCCAAGTATGACGGGGTGTCTTGTCCCAAAATTCACCTTCGGTCGTATGTCAGGAAGATTCAACCACATTCTGCGGACAAAGACTTGTGGGTCCACTTTTTTCATGACAGTTTATTAGGAACGCAGCTTAATTGGTTCTACCAGTTGGAAAGGGATGATGTGCATAATTGGGAAGACTTGGCAGCAGCCTTCTATAAACAGTATCAGTACAACGCCGATTTGGCACCGACCCGTACTCAACTCCAGAGTATGGCTATGGTGTCCAATGAGGGCTTCAAAGACTATGCCCAAAAGTGGAGGGATTCAGCCGGAAGGGTGCAACCCCTGTTGTCAGAAAGGGAGTTAGTGGACATGTTTCTGGGAACTCTATCAGGTCCTTTCTTTAATCACCTAATTGGAAGCTCCTTTGCAGGATTCACTGAACTGATTTTAACTGGCGAGAGGGTGGAAGCCAGTATAAGAAGTGGGAAAATTCAGAAGGACGCATCTACCTCTGCAGCTGTAAAAAATCCATTCACTAGAAAAAAAGAAGTGTCTGCTGTCTATTCACAGAGGAATCAAGGAAGAACCGAGGGCTGACCAACAGTGGGGGCCGTTATGATTTAAAAGCCTACATCAGACCAGCCGAGAAATAACAAGTCGAGAAATAATCAGAAAAGGGTGGAAAGGCCAATACGGTAATTCACCAAGATCAACATGACTCCAGCTCAAGTCCTACCACATCTTTTGAAGTTGAATCTGGCCATGTTAAAAGAGGCCCCTAAAAATCCCAATACTGCGTCTCCTCACTACCATCCGAATGCCAGGTGCGCATACCATTCTGAAAATCCAGGGCACGACACCAACAATTGTTGGGCTCTGAAGAACAAAATTCAAGATCTGATAGACGCGAAGGAAGTTGAGTTTGAAGCGCCTGAGAAACTGAATGTCATCTCCGCTCCGATGCCTAGGCATGGTCACAATGCCAATGCTATTGAGGAAGACAATGAAGAAGACGGCAGCTTGGAAGATTGGATATTTCCTACTGTCAGCGAAGGACTACACAACTGGGAAGCCAAAGACTTTATCCCAATAACTTTCATATCTCAGTACCCTTCCATTCCGGATCCCATGGGTAACGATACTGCTATAGCCTTTAGTGACTCTGAAGATCTGATATACCAAGCCGAATACGAAGGTGAGGAAGATTGTGAGGTGCCAGGGGAATTGGCCAGATTACAACAACAAGAGGAAAGAGCTATTCAACCTCATGAGGAGTTGTTGGATACAATCAACTTGGGCACTGAGGAAGATAAAAAGGAAATCAGAGTGGGTGCCAATCTAGAGCCGAGTGTCAAGGAGCGCAGAATTTAGCTGTTGCATGATTACGTTGAGATCTTTGCCTAGTCATACGAAGACATGTTGGGACTCGATACATACATTATGGTACACCGTCTACCCACAAGAGAAGACTTTCCACCAGTGAAGCAAAAAGTTCGTCGCATGAGACCTGACATGTCATAGAAGATCAAAGCAGAAGTTATGAAACAGTTCAATGCAGGATTTCTGGCTGTTACTTCCTATCCACAATGGGTTGCTAACCTTTTTCCCGTGCCTAAAAAGGATGGCAAGGTGAGAATGTGCGTGGACTATAGAGATTTAAACAGGGCCAGCCCTAAAGATGACTTTCCACTTCCACACATTGACATCCTGGTTGACAATACAGCTCAGCACAAAGTATTTTCTTAGATGGACGGATTCTCAGGCTATAACCAGATCAAAATGGCACCTAAGGACATGGAGAAAACTACATTTGTCACACAGTGGGGTACGTTCTGCTACAAAGTGATGCCATTCGGACTAAAGAATGTCGGGGCAACCTATCAACGCGCCATGGTAGCTTTGTTTCATGATATGATACATCATGAGATAGAGGTCTACGTAGATGACATGATATCCTGATCACAAACTGAAGAAGAACACCTTGATCACTTACAAAAGTTGTTTGTCAGGTTGAAGGAGTAAAAGTTAAGGTTAAACCCGAACAAGTGCACATTCGGAGTCCGGTCCGGTAAGCTCTTGTGTTTCATTGTCAGCAACAAAGGCATCGAGGTTGATCCTGCCAAAGTCAAAGCCATACAATAAATTCCTACTCCTCGCACTGAGAAGGAAGTCAGAGGATTCTTGGGACGCCTAAACTACATTGCTAGGTTCATCTCTCACCTAACATCTACTTGTGAACCAATCTTCAAGCTGTTGAAGAAAGATCAGGTAGTTAGATGGAATGATGACTGTCAGATTTCTTTCGATAAAATCAAAGAGTATCTATAAGAACCTCATGTCTTGATGCCACCAGTCGAGGGAAGACCGCTAATCATGTATCTGACCATTTTAGAGAACTCAATGGGGTGCATGTTGGGGCAGCATGACGAGTCTGGTCGAAAAGAGCACGCTATTTATTACCTGAGCAAAAAGTTTACCGACTGTGAAACCAGATATTCACTACTCTAGAAAACTTGTTGCGCTATGGTATGGGCTGCTCGCCGGCTAAGACAGTATATGTTGACTCATACCACTTTGCTGATATCTAAGATGGATCCGATAAAATACATCTTTGAGAAGCTTGCTTTGTCTGGAAGGATAGCTAGATGGCAGATGATCCTAACAGAATATGACATACAGTACACTACCCAAAAAGCTATAAAGGGCAGTGTGCTAGCTGATCATCTTGCTCATCAAGCTGCAGAAGATTATCAATCCATAAAGTTTGAATTCCCTGACGAAGACATCATGACAGTAGACAACTGTGAAGGACTCAGACCATATGACGGACCTGAACAAGGATCCCGATGGACCCTGTACTTTGATGGGGCATCCAATGCACTTGGTAACGGCATCGGCGATATGCTCATATCTCCGGAAGGATGCCATACTCCTTTTACGGCCAGACTTTACTTCAACTGTACGAACAACATGGAAGAATATGAAGCATGCATCTTTGGTCTCAAGGCTACCATAGACCTGGGAATCAAATCTTTGGTTGTGTTTGGGGATTCAGCTTTGGTCATCAGTCAGATCAAAGGAAAATGGGACACTAAGCATCCAAACCTTATCCCTTATAAAGAACATGTTTTGACATTGTTACCACATTTTGAGCAGATTACCTTCGAGCATTTCCTGCGAGAAGAAAATCAGCTAGCAGATGCTCTAGCTACAATGTCATCCATGTTTAAACTTAATTGGGATAACGAGGCTCCCCAGATCACCATTGAACAAATGGACAAACCAGCGCACTGTCACGAGATTAATACCGAAGAAGTAGTGGACCAGCCTTGGTTTCATGAAGTCAAAAGGTATCTCAAAGCGCAAGAATACCCAGAAGGAGCTTCAGTCAATGACAAAAAGTTATTAAGGAGATTCTTGGCTAAGTTCTTCCTAAGTAATGGCATCCTGTACAAACATAATCACTACTCTATTCTGCTCCGTTGTGTGGACAAGATTGAAGCTGAGAAGATCATGGCTGAACTACATGAAGGTACCTTTGGCACTCACTCTAGCGGGCATACGATGGCAAAGAAGATTCTACGGGCGGGCTATTATTGGTCTACCATGGAAGCAGACTGCTATCAACATTCCCAGACTTGCCATAAGTTCCAAATCTATGCAAGCAAGGTGCACGTGCCTCCGGTTCCTCTAAATGTCTTAACAGCTCCTTGGGCCTTTGCTATGTGGGGAATTGATATGATTGGGGAGATCAAGCCTACGGCCTCCAATGGACACCGCTTCATTCTAGTGGCCATTGATCATTTCACAAAGTGGGTCGAAGCAGCTTCCTTCGCATCTGTTACTAAGAATGTTGTTGCCCGCTTCATCAAACAAAATCTCATTTGCCGGTACGGCATCCCCGAAAGGATCATTACTGATAACGGTACGAACCTTAACAATACTATGATCACCGATTTGTGCTAGCATTTCAAGATTCAACATCACAATTCATCCCTCTACCGGCCAAAGATGAATGGTGCAGTCGAAGCTGCTAATAAAAACATTAAAAAGATCATATAGAAAATGACAGTCACCTACAAGGACTGGCATGAGATGCTACCGTTTTTTCTCCAAGGGTACCGTACCACGGCTCGCACATCAACTGGGGAAACACCCTATTCTTTGGTTTATGGCATGGAGGTTGTCCTACCTATTGAGGTTTAGATCCCCTCTTTAAGAATCATGAAGGATGCAGGTTTGAGTGAAAACGATTGGATTCAAACCCGACTTGATCAGTTGAACTTAATCAATGAAAAGAGACTTACTACTGTTTTCCATGGTCAGGTGTATCAAAAAAGGATGATCAAGGCTTTCAACAAGAAAGTCAGACGCCAAGTGTATCAAGTTGGAGATCTAGTTATCAAGCGCATCATCTTGCCACAAAGTGATCCCAGGGGCAAATGGACTCCTACCTATGAAGGACCATTTGTAATCAAGAACATCTTTTCTGGTGGGGCAATGATCTTAACTACCATGGACGGCAACAACCTGCCACACCCTGCGAACGCAGACATAGTCAAAAGATACTACGCATAAAAGACCCGCTAGGTTGACACACCTAGGCAAAACAAGGTGTGATACGGTGGGAGAACTGACTTGAGGTTTTGCGTTTGTTTTTGCACTTGTTCGGTTTAGCAAGAGTCGCCACCGACTTTTTATTTTATCCTAAAGGAAAGGTTAAAAAGCACAGGAAAAACCTTTTGAGATGTTTCGTGGGTTCGGGGGGTAGATTATGAAAAGGGAAGGTATTAGCACCCTTTTCATCCATGGTTATCCATGGGCTCTTAGTTACTTGGTTTTAGATCACTTGCCTTGATTTTCGATTGCTTGAAATTGTGGTGTGTGTGTGTGTTTTGAAAATGTTTTTGAAATAGACGCCTTTGTTTCGGCAACCGTTGTAATGACTCGTGTTTGAGTATATACAAGGGTGTGTATCTTTTCGAAAAGATGTTTCAAAATGTTTTTGGAAATTTGTTTTGAAAGTGTTTGTGGAGTGTGGTTTTAAAAAGGAGGCAAGTGTTTTTGCAAGATTGATCCCAAGTAACTAAGAGTTTTGTCTACCCCTATTGTACTCAAAGGTTTTCCCTATGTTTTCAACCCCTTTTTAACAATTTTGTTCCACCATTGAATTTGGTGGACAATCTTGCGTTTAGGATGTGATCGGGACAGGCGCGGGTCATCGTATGGACCATGAATGCAATGGTGCCAAGTGTCTTTGGCAATTTTGCTTGAAGGGACTATGATCATTTTGATAGGCAACTTTCGAAAGCGTCATCGAGGGACTTATGATCATTTGAATTGTTTTGCCAAAGAAACTCGACGTGCAAGCATGGCCCATTTTGGAAGGCAACATGTAGGATTACCCTAGGGGTGCAAGTGTGATTTGTATTGATTTCATGCATTTGTCTTTGTATTAGGTTATCTAGCGTTTGATTTTATGTACATACAAGCCCTAGGTCTAACCATGGTATAATTCGAAAGCGATAAATTGTGGGAATTTTAAAGTCTACGCTATTACAAATAGTATCTGGGAGTGGGGGTACAATTAGTTACAAATGGGGATGAGACTTAAATAATTACAACCAAATCGAATCGATCGCGATATAAAATGTATCAAATGTACAAAAATAAGCAAATGTATAATGTATCAATGTAAGTGTATTGTGTAAGTGTAATTTATTTACAAGGTTTTAGAAAATGTTAACTTAAATGTATTATTAAGTATGTTTGATTTAAATCTTTTGTTGATTTTTGTTAATTATGCACAAACAAGATATTTTAAGAAAATAAAAGAAAAGAATGTTTTACGTTTTAATTATATTATGTAATATCGTTTTATGTACAAATCAAAACAAGTTTTAATAAAATAAAAGAAAAAAGTGTTTTAAATAATTCTAATTTTTATGTATTTTAGTATTTTTTTTATGTACAAAAAAGTTTTAATAAAATAAAATATGTTTAAACCTAGATAAAAAAAGTCTAATATTTATTTTAAATGTGATAAACAAAATTTAATGAGATTAATGTATTATGTATTTTCTAAAATGTAACAATTAATAATATCTTAAAAAGGTGTTATTTTATTTAACAAAATATTATTTTTAAATGAGGTATAAAATGCTTATCACATTATTTTTATTCACAAACAAAATTATGTTAACTTGAATTCATAAAAGAAAAATATAATGTCATAGAAATGGTCAGTTTTTTTTTGTTATGTAAAAAGGGAATGGGCTTAAGGGTGGATGCTGGCCCAAGCTGGAACCAAGGGAACAGAAGCAAAAAAAAGGGGGGTTAATTGGAACGGGTTTAAGCCTTGTTGGGGGCGAACCGGCCCATTATGTCTCATACATTTTTGTGAGGGGTTTCAACGTTATTGTTTATTTTGGGGAACGGATTAAGGTTGGGTTGACAGAAGCGCCGTTTTCGTCTTCGTCTTTTGGGCCAAGCGCCTAGATCAAGTCTTTTGCCCAAGCCACCAGCGCCACCATCTGTGTCCTCTTCTCTCCACGGATATGCACAATGGCGCCAAGAGACGGTAAAGCATCCCTCCTTATCCTTAAGATTTCGATCTTTTTATATGTTGCATGTTTTACTTTTCATTGTGTTCTGATCTTAAGCATTTATTATCGTTGTTTCTGTTGAGGTATAAAAGGGAATGGAAGAAAGTTACACTACCTCTTGGAGATGGAGGAGGAAGGGATTGGGAGGCGCTCAGGCGGCTTTGACGGCGAGAAAGTGGTGATGATGAACTTGCTCTTCCTGGTTTGTGTATTTTCGCCTTTTCTGTTGCTTAATGATGCATGCTGAAAACGAACTTCTTTATCTTCTTTCTCTTTGTTGCCTCGATGCCTCTGTTGCCTCTAATGTTTGCCTATGATGAAAGTCCTCTGAGGCCTTTTGTGTTGTCTTTGAATGTTTGCTTACTAAGTTGGTTGCCTTATATGTTTTCAATGATGTTGATGTTGGTAGCCCAATGATGAGGAAACTCTGAGGGCTTGTGTTGCCTGAGTATGCTTGATTTTTCTCTTCCTCTCGTTGGCTTACTGAAATGCTTCGATGGTTTTATTGCCCTGTGATAAATCACAATTCTGAGGGCTTGATGGGTGTTTTGAATGCTGGTAAGGCTTGCCTCAAGTTAAGCTTGGCCTTTGGTCAGGTTTGGATATTGGTGAGCTTACAGGTTTACTACTTGAAGCTTGTAGGGCTGTAAGTTTGTTTGTGTTAGATGGCCTTTGGCTTTTAGGCTAGCAGGTTATGGTGTTCTAAATGTTTGCAGGCTTAGAGGTTTAAGCAGGTTTAGAACCAAGGCTTTGGTGAGTTTATGTTTTTTATGCTTAAGGTTTGATGGACTGGTTTATGTTTCCAGGCCATGGTTTATGCAGATTTGGACATTGGTTGAAAGGTTTGGACAGTTTGAGGGTTGTTTGCAGTTTACAGGTTATGGCCTATGGCTTTTTGTGCTTACAGTTTTGATGGACTGGTTTGTGTCTTTAGGCCATCACAGGTTTAGAACCCAGGCTTTGTGTTATATGCCTCAAACAGGTTGAAGGTTTAAGTGTTGGAAAACCTGGTTTACTGGTTTTTGGATATCAGTTTAGGCTTTGGCTTTGAATGCAGGTAGCTTTTTATGCAGGGTATTTGATGAGAAGCAGGATTTTTGAGAGCTTGTACAGGTTTTGAGGCCTTTTGGCTTATGCAGGCCTGAGGCAGCTTAGGTTAAGCTTGATAGCTTGGCTTCCTGTTTGTTAATGCAGGTTGCCCTTTTGATAGTTCAGGCTTGGGACTTTATGTTCTGAGTTCTGTTTGGTTTGTGATTTTTCTCCCCCCTCTCCTTCTGACTTGATAAGTTGGTTATATATTTTTTTTGTCCTTTCAAGCCAAAACCTGTAAGCCCAACTTCTTTTCTCTTTTCTCTCTCTCTAGTACAGATTGCAGCATAAAATAATGTTTATGTTTGTACTTTTAATTCTGAAAAAGCAATGGCCTAGGGAAATGATGAAATGATGTTGCTTGCACTCTAATCTTTCTCTGCATATTTGCATATCTCTTTTGACAGCTTTCCTGCATATTGACAGCATTTTGATGGCCTTTTGTACTTGACATCCTTTGGACAGCTTTTTGTTTAGTTTGACATTAGAACTCAGTTTGGACTTTGTAGTTCTAGTTCAGTTTACCTTTGGATTTTGTACTTGCTCATGTTGTTTGAGACTTTTGAAATTATGCAGCTTTGACAAATTTTGAATTTGTGCAATTTAACTTTTGTGCATTTTCAAACTTTAATTTGCAAACATTTTTCATCCTTCATTGTGAACCGGGAGAAATCCCGTGATTTGCAGAGTGGGCGAACTGATCCCGGCCATTTGCTTTTAATGATGAATCTTTAAATTACTGTCTGTCTTTTATTTATCTGCTTCTGACTTTTTCTTCTTTTCTTTGTTTTGCAGATAAAATCAAATGAAGCAGAGGGAGCAAGGGATGGAAGATGAAGATTTAGGAAACTTAGAAAAATTAGGATAGTTTTATTCCAAATTTAATTATTTGTAAACATTTATTATTATGAATACTTTGCAAATACTGTATTCAAACAACAATTGTAACGAATAATTAAAAGATGAATAAAATCCAATCTTTATCAGTTAATTCCTTTTCTTCTTTTCAATTATTTATTTTATTATTTATAATTCTTAAATTATAATAAATGGAAATAAATTCCAATTATCTTAACTTAGAATAAATAAACAATTAAATAAACATTGTGGTTTTAGCATCGATCAATTAATAAACCCGGCGCTTCAAAAATCCAAAGCAACGCACAGTCAATCACAACAATTGCCCAAATGTCTTTTCTCTTAATGATTCAATCAAACATTGCAAACTCCCAGTCAGAAACCTCAGTCCATATTCCAGAGTGAAAAGCACTGTAGACTTAATTCTTTCTGCACGCACAAAAACCCTAGTTCTTGATCAAATGCCAAAGAAGCGTTCGCCTGATCAAAGTTGATCCAAAATCAACCAAACCCTAAGCAAACTGTTTGAATTGTTCCAGAGCCATGCAAATCAATGGAAACCCTAATTTTGTCTGACTGACGAGAAAAGTCTATTTGACTGATTCTTGAGCCGGTCTGAAAAATCAGGAAAAGCCTGAAGCTGTGATTTCTTGTGGAAAAATACGAGGGCAAATTTTGGGGTACAACAGTTGCCCCTGTTCAATCTTCTTGGACCTGAAGAGTTAGATTGGCAAGTTTGTTGTTCGCGACTTGAAGGTAAAAGGAGATTGGACACTAGAGTGCCCAAAAATTTGCACTCAGTGATGTGATTGTAGAGGGAATGGGCTTACAGATGCCATTTGGTGATGGGCTTAACGATGCCATCTAGAATGTGACAGAATCTTGTCGGGGGATGGGCTTAGAGATGCCATCTGGAAATGGGCTTAAAGATGCCATTTGGTGACTGCTGGTAGGAGGATGGGCTTATAGATGCCATCTGGAATGTGACAGAACTACATGTCCTTGGTGAGTGGACGAGTATCAGAAAGGTATCCATGTTTTGGAACATCTCTGAACTGCGGTTCTGAACAAGCAATAGATTGACATCCATGTTTTGGAGAATCCGTAAAATGTTTTCAGGAGTTGGAGTTGAATAAGCAATAGAGAAGCACCCGCTGTTGGGAAGCGTCCGTAAACTGTTTTCAGAATTCTTGAAGCGGAGAAGGAACCGGTGTAGGGTTTCCTGATGATGAGTCCGTGTGAAACTGCATCTGGATGAATCTGGAGTAAGTATCAGAATGTCGCCATGTCTGGGTCACATCTGAACTATCTCTGAGTGAATCTGGAATAAGTATCAGAATGTCGCCATGTCTGGGTCACATCTGAACTATTTCTGGATGAATCTCGGAAGATGATGATCTTTGTCTGTTGACTGATCTTTTCCTGAAAAGGTAAACGGTTAGTTGTATGCAATGTCATGATGCATGATGCAATGTATGTTATATCAATGTTTATGATATGAATATGATGAATGCGCATGTAAGCTGATGAGCTATCTTGCTGAGGATAGATGAATCCTGGATGGCTGAAGATAAAAGAATCTTGACTGCTGCCAGGGAGAACCAATCCTTGGCTGCTGCTGGGGAGGGCAAGAATCTTCTGATCGTTGAAAATGAGAAGTCCTGGGACCACTGTTGGGGAATCAGAAGCTTGGGTTGTATGCCAATCTACTGGGGATTCCTGTCTTGAGGAGATCTTCACTGGGGAATATTCGAATATTCTGTGAGGAACTGAGAATGAGAGTCTTCACTCTGCTTGGGGATTGATAATTGGGAGTTTTAGCTCCGCTGGGGATATTGAAACTTGACTCTGAGGGGAGT
Source organism: Vicia faba (assembly GCA_948472305.1). Classification (NCBI taxonomy): domain Eukaryota; kingdom Viridiplantae; phylum Streptophyta; class Magnoliopsida; order Fabales; family Fabaceae; genus Vicia; species Vicia faba. Next base: position 197,229 of record CATIWC010001681.1, read on the forward strand.
TAGCTTCTGAAAGACTCTCTGGTTGGGGATTACAAGAATCTTTTGAGTTTTGAGAAGGAACCGGTGTAGGGTTGCTTCACGATGAGTTCGTGCAAAACTACATCTTGGATTTGAGAAGGAACCTGTGTAGGGTTGCTTCCTGATGAGTCCGTGCAAAACTACATCTTGGATTTGAGATCTGTATGAATAGCAGAATGACTTCCGTGTCTGGAGTGTATCTGAAACTGTAACTAGGATTTGAATGAGTGACAGAATGGCAACCGTGTTTGGAGCGTATCTGAGACTGTATCTTGGAGTTGAGATCTGTATGAGTAGCATAATGACTTCCATGTCTGGAGTATATCTGAAACTGTAACTAGGATCTGAATGAGTGACAGAATGGCTACCGTGTCTGGAGCGTATCTGAAACTGTATCTTGGAGTTGAGATCTATATGAGTAGCAGAATGACTTCCGTGTCTGGAGTATATCTGAAACTGTAACTAGGATCTGAATGAGTGACAGAATGGCTACCGTGTCTGGAGCGTATCTGAAACTGTATCTTGGAGTAGAGATCTGTATGAGTAGCATAATGACTTCCGTGTCTGGAGTATATCTGAAACTGTAACTAGAATCTGAATGAGTAACATAATGGCTACCGTGTCTGGAGCATATCTGAAACTGTATCTTGGAGTTGAGATCTGTATGAGTAGCAGAATGACTTCCGTGTCTGGAGTGTATCTGAAACTGTAACTAGGATCTGAATGAGTGACAGAATGGCTACCGTGTTTGGAGCGTATCTGAAACTGTATCTTAGAGTTGAGATCTGTATGAGTAGTAGAATGACTTCAGTGTCTGGAGTGTATCTGAAACTATAACTAGGATCTGAATGAGTGACAGAATGGCTACCGTGTTTGGAGCGTATCTGAAACTGTATCTTGGAGTTGAGATCTGTATGAGTAGCATAATGACTTCCGTGTCTGGAGTGTATCTGAAACTGTAACTAGGATCTGAATGAGTGACAGAATGGCTACCGTGTTTGGAGCGTATCTGAGACTGTATCTTCTGACAGGTGATGAAGGAATGGTTGAACACTTTTGACATTCGAATGCCCCAAGTGAAGATGTAGATAATTTCCTGGCTTGTTACAGGTGTTAATCCACAATCAGTCGTTCACAGATATTTTCCTGGCTTGTTACAGGTGTTGATCTGGAACTTAAGAAGGTGACAGAATGGCGACCGTGTTTGGAGCGTATCTGGACCGTATCTTCCAACAGGTGATGAAGGAATGGTTGAACACTTTTGACATTCGAATGCCCCAAGTGGTGTTGATCTGGAATAAGTTACTAAATGTCGCCATCTCTGGGTCACATCTTGAACTATCTCTAGATCTTGATTTTGTTCAGGGTCAGAAATTGGGAGTATACCAATCTTCTGAGGCTTCAAGGATGAGAGTCATCATTCTTGAGGGTTAACTGTTATCTGTTTGTAATCCAGTCTTCACAATAACTTGCTAAGCTGTTATCCGGTCAAATCCGGGCTTCGCGGCTTGTGCTGTAGAGATCAAGATACTATCTGGTCAAATCCGGGCTTCATAACTTGAATTCAGGAGATCCCAATATCTGGTCGTAATCCAGGCTTTGCCGTAATCTGACATTGTTATCCGGTCGTAGTCCGATCTTCACAATGTGCTGCAGAGATCAAGATATTATCCGGTCAAATCTGGGCTTCATAACTTGAATTTTGTGAGAATTTGGTCTTTGATGACTGTAACTTCCAACAGGTGATGAAGGAATTGTTGAACACTTTTGACATTCGAATGCCCCAAGTGGTGATGAAGGAGACTTGCCCCGAGTTCACTGAACTTTTGAGAGATTTGTTGAAATCTTGACTGGACTACCCCAGGTTAATTGGATGGTGACATGTCATGCCCCCGGTTGATAGGAGACTTGTCGATGGAAGTGTCATCCTTTTGAAGTGATTGAGCTCACTGAGAGAATTTTCGTTCCTCCGAACATTCGCTGTATGGATTTCTTCGATGTCAAACAAAAAGCCAAATGCAAACAGTGATATTCAAGCAATGCAAAGTTTATGTTTGTCTCAAAGTTTTGAAAAATGCGTTTTTTAGCAGAAAACTTTTTCATAAGACAAATCAACACGAGATTTTAGAGCAAAGCCTTACAGGAGTCAGGATACCTTTTGTAACAGTATGCTTTCGAACTAACCCGTGCTTCAATTAGGACTTTTAAAGGGTTGTAATGTGGCCTAGCTCTCGGTTTAATAAACAAAGGATAAAGGCTCAAAGTGTATTTGTACCCACCCGCTCTTCGTGATTTTCTTCAACCCTAAGCTCAGTTAATTGTGCGTCGCACTCTGTTTTGAGTTTGGAACGACATTTTGGTGATGGTTCACACTAGTTGGATTTTGGGAGACAGTCATCATCTCCTTTTTTTCTTTTGCAACATTTTTTTCATGTTGTTGAGGATTTGTAATGACCTCTCTATTTTGATTTTGATTTGTTATCCCTAACTTTTTCCTGACTGTCTCTGTTTTCGAGATCACAGTCAGCGGGATGCCCCAGCTTTCTTAAGCCTCCTTTACAGGTTTTGGCTTGGTGGGCTTTTCTCTTTTAAGAGATTGACTGCCTATGTGATAGGGAACCACCCTTGTCTTTTGATTCCAAAGGAAAGCTTCTTTTTTGACGTCGTTCGTTGTGTTACGAACTGAGAGTTTGCGACTTCACCGTGCATTTTCTTTTGAATTAACCGAGATACTACCCTGCCCCAGGTTTATATCAAAGGTTTTGATTTGTTTAGAACAGAAAAACTCCTACTTCTTTGGCTCGAAGGGGTTGACTAGGGATTATCTTCCTTATAACTCCAGTGTTTGGGAATTGAAAGAAATGCCTGTACATCATCAGCAAGGTCTGTTCAAAAGCATACTGTATGAGATTATGGTATTGTTTCGTCATCCTCCCTCTAAAAGCTTGCAGCTTTTTATCAAGAGTCAAATATCATAAAGAAAGCATAAGAGTAGTGAAAACGAATGGATGAATTCAAGACAAACATATGCAATGCATTAATGAAACAGAGTTTAACATCAACAGATAATTGTTTGAATAACAAAAGAAATTACAACTTTGAAAATTCAAATGAAGCAAAAGTCTCTCAGCTTGAGCTTTGTCACTTCAGGTGGAGAACTCCTCAACGGAAGATTTTCATCTCGCCGTCTGGCATGAATTCCAGCACTCCAATGTCGATCAGATCTTGAATCTTGTTCTTCAAGGCCCAGCAGTCGTCGGTGTCGTGTCCCGGGCTGTAGGAGTGGTAAACACAAAATGCGTCGGGTCGATAGTTAGGAGCGGAGGTATTGAGCTTCCGAGGAGGATCCCTTAAGTAAGAAGATTGACCTCCAACAGGCGCTTCAGTATGAAGGATGATGGTATCTCAGTTTCGGAGAAATGTCTTCCCGACGTATTTTGATTACGTCGATTACCCCGTTGACGCTTGCGAGTTTGTTGAGGGGGTTGTGACCCTGAAGCAAGCAGAGGAGCCTTCACCTTGTCTTCTTGAGTGGATGGGGGTTGAGCGGTGACTTGCTCTTCAACCTCAGATGTTTGCCCCAGTTGGTTGTTTTGAAGCAGTTGGCGGACGAGAACTCTGAGTTCTTCTTGTCTTTGAGACAGATCTTGGATGAGAGCCATCTAGCCCACTAACTGCCCCATCACTTGGATCCTCAATGTTGCCAGATCAAACTGCAGCTCTGCAAGCTGATCACTCCTTGCATTGTTTGAATTCTCCAAGCACTTTGTGAGGAAAGCTTTCATTTCTTCTTGCCCCAGAGACAAGTTCAGGAACATCTCCTGCAACTGAGCAGTCTGGTCCTGGATATCCTTGACGGACCTTTCTAGAGCCATCTCTTACTGAAATAAACAGTATGAGAGTAAGGAAACCTGAAAAAGGGAAAACTGTCAAAATGCAATGCATGATATGTGGATGCATGCTTTTAAGGATCTCTCGGGGTAAACACAAGAGAATGTTAGAGGTTGAACTTCAATCTTTGATTGGAGAACTTTGCATCGGTGGGTGCCTTTCTGCGGGAATCAAGCTCACCATGTCAAGTGGGTCATAGCCACTGATTCAAGTTGTTGCACTTGATCTTTGATTGGAGAACTTTGTATCGGTGGATGTCTTTCCACGAGAATCAAGCTCACCATGTCAAGTGGGTCATAGCCACTGATTCAGGTTGTTGCACTTGATCTTTGGTTGGCATTTGTTTAGAGGAGAAACCTCTTGCCCTTTGGTAGACGTCTGGTTTAACGTAACCCTGCATCAAAAGAACCCTCGAGATCCTTGAAATGGTTATTGAAAATGCTATGGTATGATGTCATGATGTTATGTACATGTATGCAAAAGCAAGTGAGTATATATACAGGTAATCATATTCACACAAAGCAAAACAAGTCCTTAGGTTCAGGCTTGCATGGGGTTGGAGGTAAGTACCCTCTTGAAGTTAGTTGGCTCATCCTGTCCTAAAATAGAAACCGGGTTCTAAGGAGCTTAATATCATTGGATTGTTTTGTGTTCATTGTTTTGATTTAACCACTTAACTGGCGACCAAAATATTCCAAGAAAACAACCCTCAATGAGTGTAGTATCGAGTATCTACCAACTTCGGACTGCACCAAAGTCGGTCATCTCACTACCCCCTAAAAGGCTAAGATGGTCAATTAAGGTTCTAAGAGTTCGTTAGTGTTTCACGACATCACTCGGCGGCCCCGTACTCTCCTTGATTGAACTCAAGGGTTACCGGTACTCACAAATATGTCACACTAACATAGCTTACTGCTTCAACCATGTCGGTATACCCCGCACAGTTCCCTCACAGTTTTATTGCTATTTACCTAAAAAGGTGCCCCAAATCCGGGTGTAGGATTTACAACAAACCCAAACAAGGACCCAAAAAGTAAAGCAATCAAGGAAATCAAGGCAAGAATATAAAGTTGATCTAAACCCTAAGGTAACCCCACTTTTAAGATCTCCCCAGCAGAGTCGCCAGTTCTGTGATACGGTGGGAGAACTGACTTGAGGTTTTGCGTTTGTTTTCGCACTTGTTCGGTTTAGCAAGAGTCGCCACCGACTTTTTATTTTATCCTAAAGGAAAGGTTAAAAAGCACAGGAAAAACCTTTTGATATGTTTCGTGGGTTCGGGGGGTAGATTATGAAAAGGGAAGGTATTAGCACCCTTTTCATCCATGGTGATCCATGGGCTCTTAGTTACTTGGTTTTAGATCACTTGCCTTGATTTTCGATTGCTTGAAATTGTGGTGTGTGTGTGTGTTTTGAAAATGTTTTTGAAATAGACGCCTTTGTTTCGACAACCGTTGTAATGACTCGTGTTTGAGTATATACAAGGGTGTGTATCTTTTCAAAAAGATGTTTCAAAATGTTTTTGGAAATTTGTTTTGAAAGTGTTTGTGGAGTGTGGTTTTAAAAAGGAGGCAAGTGTTTTTGCAAGATTGATCCCAAGTAACTAAGAGTTTTGTCTACCGCTATTGTACTCAAAGGTTTTCCCTATGTTTTCAACCCCTTTTTAACAATGTTGTTCCACCATTGAATTTGGTGGACAATCTTGCGTTTAGGATGTGATCGAGACAGGCGCGGGTCATCGTATGGACCATGAATGCAATGGTGCCAAGTGTCTTTGGCAATTTTGCTTGAAGGGACTATGATCATTTTGATAGGCAACTTTCGAAAGCGTCATCGAGGGACTTATGATCATTTGAATTGTTTTGCCAAAGAAACTCGACGTGCAAGCATGGCCCATTTTGGAAGGCAACATGTAGGATTACCCTAGGGGTGCAAGTGTGATTGTGTATTGATTTCATGCATTTGTCTTTGTATTAGGTTATCTAGCGTTTGATTTTATGTACATACAAGCCCTAGGTCTAACCATGGTATAATTCGAAAGCGATAAATTGCGGGAATTTTAAAGTCTACGCTATTACAAATAGTATCCAGGAGTGGGGGTACAATTAGTTACAAATGGGGATGAGACTTAAATAATTACAACCAAATCGAATCGATCGCGATATAAAATGTATCAAATGTACAAAAATAAGCAAATGTATAATGTATCAATGTAAGTGTATTGTGTAAGTGTAATTTATTTACAAGGTTTTAGAAAATGTTAACTTAAATGTATTATTAAGTATGTTTGATTTAAATCTTTTGTTGATTTTTTTTAATTATGCACAAACAAGATATTTTAAGAAAATAAAAGAAAAGAATGTTTTACGTTTTAATTATATTATGTAATATCGTTTTATGTACAAATCAAAACAAGTTTTAATAAAATAAAAGAAAAAAGTGTTTTAAATAATTCTAATTTTTATGTATTTTAGTATTTTTTTTATGTACAAAAAAGTTTTAATAAAATAAAAGATGTTTAAACCTAGATAAAAAAAGTCTAATATTTATTTTAAATGTGATAAACAAAATTTAATGAGATTAATGTATTATGTATTTTCTAAAATGTAACAATTAATAATATCTTAAAAAGGTGTTATTTTATTTAATAAAATATTATTTTTAAATGAGGTATAAAATGCTTATCACATTATTTTTATTCACAAACAAAATTATGTTAACTTGAATTCATAAAAGAAAAATATAATGTCATAGAAATGGTTAGTTTTTTTTGTTATGTAAAAAGAGAATGGGCTTAAGGGTGGATGCTGGCCCAAGCTGGAACCAAGGGAACAGAAGCAAAAAAAAGGGGGGTTAATTGGAACGGGTTTAAGCCTTGTTGGGGGCGAACCGGCCCATTATGTCTCATACATTTTTGTGAGGGGTTTCAATGTTATTGTTTATTTTGGGGAACGGATTAGGGTTGGGTTGACAGAAGCGCCGTTTTCAACTTCACTTCCGTTCGTCTTCATCTTTTGGGCCAAGCGCCTAGATCAAGTCTTTTGCCCAAGCCACCAGTGCCACCATCTGTGTCCTCTTCTCTCCACGGATATGCAAAATGGCGCCAAGAGACGGTAAAGCATCCCTCCTTATCCTTAAGGTTTCGATCTTTTTATATGTTGCATGTTTTACTTTTCATTGTGTTCTGATCTTAAGCATTTATTATCGTTGTTTCTGTTGAGGTATTAAAGGGAATGGAAGAAAGTTATACTACCTCTTGGAGACGGAGGAGGAAGGGATTGGGAGGCGCTCAGGCGGCTTTGACGGCGAGAAAGTGGTGATGATGAACTTGCTCTTCCTGGTTTGTGTATTTTCTCCTTTTCTGTTGCTTAATGATGCATGCTGAAAACGAACTTCTTTATCTTCTTTCTCTTTGTTGCCTCGATGCCTCTGTTGCCTCTAATGTTTGCCTATGATGAAAGTCCTCTGAGGCCTTTTGTGTTGTCTTTGAATGTTTGCTTACTGAGTTAGTTGCCTTATATGTTTTCAATGATGTTGATGTTGGTAGCCCAATGATGAGGAAACTCTGAGGGCTTGTGTTGCCTGAGTATGCTTGATTTTTCTCTTCCTCTCGTTGGCTTACTGAAATGCTTTAATGGTTTTATTGCCCTGTGATGAATCACAATTCTGAGGGCTTGATGGGTGGTTTGAATGCTGGTAAGGCTTGCCTCAAGTTAAGCTTGGCCTTTGGTCAGGTTTGGATATTGGTGAGCTTACAGGTTTACTACTTGAAGCTTGTAGGGCTGTAAGTTTGTTTGTGTTAGATGGCCTTTGGCTTTTAGGCTAGCAGGTTATGGTGTTCTGAATGTTTGCAGGCTTAGAGGTTTAAGCAGGTTTAGAACCAAGGCTTTGGTGAGTTTATGTTTTTTATGCTTAAGGTTTGATGGACTGGTTTGTGTTTTCAGGCCATGGTTTATGCAAATTTGGACATTGGTTGAAAGGTTTGGACAGTTTGAGGGTTGTTTGCAGTTTACAGGTTATGGCCTATGGCTTTTTGTGCTTACAATTTTGATGGACTGGTTTGTGTCTTTAGGCCATCACAGGTTTAGAACCCAGGCTTTGTGTTATATGCCTCAAACAGGTTGAAGGTTTAAGTGTTGGAAAACCTGGTTTACTGGTTTTTGGATATCAGTTTAGGCTTTGGCTTTGAATGCAGGTAGCTTTTTATGCAGGGTATTTGATGAGAAGCAGGTTTTTTGAGAGCTTGTACAGGTTTTGAGGCCTTTTGGCTTATGCAGGCCTGAGGCAGCTTAGGTTAAGCTTGAGAGCTTGGCTTCCTGTTTGTTAATGCAGGTTGCCCTTTTGATAGTTCAGGCTTGGGACTTTATGTTCTGAGTTCTGTTTGGTTTGTGATTTTTCTCCCCCCTCTCCTTCTGACTTGATAAGTTGGTTATATATTTTTTTTGTCCTTTCAAGCCAAAACCTGTAAGCCCAACTTCTTTTCTCTTTTCTCTCTCTCTAGTACAGATTGCAGCATAAAATAATGTTTATGTTTGTACTTTTAATTCTGAAAAAGCAATGGCCTAGGGAAATGATGAAATGATGTTGCTTGCACTCTAATCTTTCTCTGCATATTTGCATATCTCTTTTGACAACTTTCCTGCATATTGACAGCATTTTGATGGCCTTTTGTACTTGACATCCTTTGGACAGCTTTTTGTTTAGTTTGACATTAGAACTCAGTTTTGACTTTGTAGTTCTAGTTCAGTTTACCTTTGGATTTTGTACTTGCTCATGTTGTTTGAGACTTTTGAAATTATGCAGCTTTGACAAATTTTGAATTTGTGCAATTTAACTTTTGTGCATTTTCAAACTTTAATTTGCAAACATTTTTCATCCTTCTTTGTGAACCGGGAGAAATCCCGTGATTTGCAGAGTGGGCGAACTGATTCCGGCCATTTGCTTTTAATGATGAATCTTTAAATTATTGTCTGTCTTTTATTTATCTGCTTCTGAATTTTTCTTCTTTTCTTTGTTTTGCAGATAAAATCAAATGAAGCAGAGGGAGCAAGGGATGGAAGATGAAGATTTAGGAAACTTAGAAAAATTAGGATAGTTTTATTCCAAATTTAATTATTTGTAAACATTTATTATTATGAATACTTTGCAAATACTGTATTCAAACAACAATTGTAACGAATAATTAAAAGATGAATAAAATCCAATCTTTATCAGTTAATTCCTTTTCTTCTTTTCAATTATTTATTTTATTATTTATAATTCTTAAATTATAATAAATGGAAATAAATTCCAATTATCTTAACTTAGAATAAATAAACAATTAAATAAACATTGTGGTTTTAGCATCGATCAATTAATAAACCTGGCGCTTCAAAAATCCAAAGCAACGCACAGTCAATCACAACAACTGCCCAAATGTCTTTTCTCTTAATGATTCAATCAAACATTGCAAACTCCCAGTCAGAAACCTCAGTCCATATTCCAGAGTGAAAAGCATTGTAGACTTAATTCTTTCTACGCGGACAAAAACCCTAGTTCTTGATCAAATGCCAAAGAAGCGTTCACCTGATCAAAGTTGAGCCAAAATCAACCAAACCCTAAGCAAACTGTTTGAATTGTTCCAGAGCCATGCAAATCAATGGAAACCCTAATTTTGTCTGACTGACGAGAAAAGTCTGTTTGACCGATTCTTGAGCAGGTCTGAAAAATTAGGAAAAGCCTGAAGCTGTGATTTCTTGTGGAAAAATACGAGGGCAAATTTTGGGGTACAACACAAGGGCATCCCGACGAACCAAAAGGTTCGGGAAAAAATTAGGGATAAAATAAAAAAATCTGTACACCCGGCAAGTTGAAAACCCGAAAGGGCGAATTGGGTAAAAAAGGGTTTCCCGGTGGATCGAAAACCCAAAAGGGCGGTCCAGGAAAAAGTTAGGGAATTAAAGCGTATGACTATGTCTCGTCGGATCACTTTAAGGACAATCTCTTCACAGAGAAACTCTGAACTTCTGATCAATCCAATCATATTCGGACGAAGCAACAAATGGACAAGATATTTGGAGATACGAAGGCTATAGCGGAATGGGAACCCCATGGGATTTTTTTACACATAGCTATCTTTCTTTGTATAAAATTTTCTTATTTTTATGACACCATCCTCTTACTAGGATGATTGTCTCCTTTGTACACAAATACTTATTCAAAGTAAATACAAAGATATCTCTTCAAAGTACAGAAAACTATTTGTCCTTTTCTTTTTCTTTTTACACTTGTGCTTTATTTGCTAAAAACGTCCAATGATTCATTAATGAACATATGCATTTGAACATAATTACTGTTTACAAATAAACGAAATGGAAAAGAACAATTACTGACAGGTTGAAAGATTAGGAAAACGTCTTTAGGCTATTCCATGAGCAATCCCTACAGTACGTCATTAAGATCCCCAACGGAGCCAAAACTTTGAACTATAGATCCCCAGCAGAGCTGAAACTACCAACTTTCAATTCTCAGCGGAGCCAAAACTTCAAACTGTTAATCCCCTGTGGAGACCATCCAGTTTCTCCAAATCCCCAGCAGGTTATCTTGAAGCCTGAAAACCAACCAGACAACAACTTCTGATAACTCCCCAGTAGATTGGTAGACAACCCAAACTCCTGAAATTTTTACAAACATGAATAAGCTTTTCCCCACAGAGTTTTCATTGCTCCCCAACAGATTGAAGATTCTCATTCTTAATTCCCAGCAGAAGTCATCAAAGTTCTCTGGATTCCACCAAGCAGATTACTCAAGCAGTATTTGGCATTGCTCTCACAACGGAATTTTTTCAATACTCCAACTTCAAGACATGAAGAATCCCGATATCCCCAGTGAAGTCGCCAAGGATTTCTTATCCTCAGCAGTCAAGGATTTATTTTCCTCAGCAGTATAGCAAATCAGCTTACATGCGCATATATTACATCCATATATCATAAACATTGATAAAGCACATTTATTGCATCATACATTTCATCCAACATAACTTTGTGTTTCAGCTAACAATTTACCCTTTTCAGGATAACATTAACAGCTACCATTAACAATATGCAATCATGATACAATTCAGATATGCTCCAGACAAGGATGCCATCCTGATATTCATTCAGATTCAGATTTCAGATACAGTACAGATACACTCCAGACATGGAATTCATTATGTTACTCATTCAGATATCAATTTAAGATACAGTACAGATACACTCTAGACATGGAAGTCATTTTGTTACTCATTCAGATCTCAACTTCAGATACAGTACAGATACACTCCAGACATGGAAGTCATTATGTTACTCATTCAGATCTCAACTTCAGAAACAGTACAGATACACTCTAGACATGGAAGTCATTCTATTACTCATTCAGATCTCAACTTCAGATACAGTACGGATACACTCTAGACAAGGATGCCATTCTGATACTCATTCGGACTCAGTTCAGATACAGTATGGATACGCTCCAGACACGGTTTCCATTATGTTACTTATTCAGATTCCAGTTCAGATATGCTCCAGACAAGGTTGCCATTTTGTCGCTCATTCAGATCTCAATTCTAGATACAGTACGGATACACTCCAGACACGGAAGTCATTTTGTTACTCATTCAGATTTCAAGTATAGACATAACTCGGATACGCTCCAGACACGGATGCTATTCCATTGCTCATACAGACTCAGTCTCCAGATACAGTTCAGATATGTTCCAGATGCAGACACCATTCTGATACTCATTCTTTTGACTTACAACTTACAATTCAACAAAAATTCTTGGATGGCATCTACAAGCCCATCTCCAACAAGATTCTATCACATCTCCAAATGGCATCTTTAAGCCCATTTCCTCAACTACACTTTGACGAGTGCAAATTTACGGGCACTCTAGTGTCCAGTCATCTTTTACCTTCGAGTCACGAACAGCAAAACTCTCCAATCTAACTCTTCAGGTTCAAGAATATTGAACAGGGGCAACTGTTGTACCCTAAAATTTTCCCTCTCATTTATCAAGATTTTTCTCACAAGACTTCTTGGACTCAAGACAAGATTAGGGTTTGGTCAGCTCAAGACAAGATTAAGGTTTGAGTTTGCACAAGGAATTTTTGGACCATCAATGCTTCATGTGACTTTCATACACCATTTTGGACCCCTAAGATTTCTCATGATAAGTTTCAAGCCTTAAACCAAATTTTTTATCAGTCAATTGGACAGTTGACCTAAAAATCAATTGTATTGGGGAAAAAGTCAACCATGGCCAATTTACAGTAAAACTTCATAATTTTTTATCCACAAAAACATTTTAGACTCATATGTACCATTTGATCAAGTTTGGATCACAACTCCTCAAGAAATTTGATCAAATCATCAAAAGGGCAAAAGGGTCAAAATTAGGGTTTTGGCTGAGAAAGGGCAATTTCTGATTTTTAACCCAGCCAATGACCAATTGAGTTCAAGCATGATTTCAAGGACTCAATGGAATCATCTTGACCTAATTACATGGTTCAAAAGATCTCAAGTTCAATGGATTGATAGATGAATTTTGTAGTCAACTGATCAAAAGTCAACTGTATATTGAAAAGTCAAACTTTGACTTTTTGGTCAAAATCAAGTGCCAAGGGTCATAATTCATCAAGATATGTCAAAATATGAAACTTGTTCACCAAGAAAATCAATTTTGAAAATTAGGGTTTTGAATTTGAAAATTTTCATAACTTAGAATTTTTCTAAGTATGGAAATTTTCTTATTTTTTCCCAACTTTTCACCACTTTTTCACCATTATGCATTTGGATTCAAAGAAAAATTCCAACATGAAAGTTGTATTCCTCCATGAAATATACAACTTTTCTTCACAAACTTTTCCCAAAAGATGCTTGGATCTCAAGTTATGAATTTTTGAATATAGGTCCATGAACTAAATAACTTAGTGAAATTTTGCCCTAATTTAGGCAGGTTTTTGACCCAACTTCATGGACATTTTTCACCTAGTTACAAGAGGTATCTCAAATTGCATTTCAAATATGGATTATAGAGCATATTTCAAGATTTCCAAAATGTCCAAGAACTCCCCAAGATCATTTTTGGTTAGGGAGAATCGAAGAAGGGAAGTTGGCATTTTATCACTTTTGTTCAAGCCATTTTTACAAAGCATCAAGTTGCAAATCCAATCCATGTTGGTTGTACCTTGATTTACAGGTCCTAAAATCACTTTACACTCCATAATTAAATGCAAACTCAATTGACAAAGGCATTATCTTTTATTTTGAAGCATTGTACAAGAGATAATTCCATTTTAAGCATAAAGGTTACAATGCCATTTTCATAAAGTGAGATTTTGTAACTTTATCAATATTGAGCCTTGGACCTGTCCCTTTGGTGCAAGCAACTTCCACAGGTCTTAAGCAATTTGTAAGAGCCCTCAAGCTAGCCAGTACAAGCATGTTGCATAAGTCACTTCACTTTACTTCAAAAGCAAGAAAGTTGGTGAGAAGGTCAAAGCTTGCACATCTGTTGAGAAGCTGACTTTGTATCCATTCTATACAAGTATACAAACTTGTCACAATGCATAACACAATTGCTTGACAACTGAAACACTCTCAAACTCAAAAACTCCATTTTTCTGTCCAAACACAGCAGTTCTGCAAAACCAAAGCCAACTGATTTTGGCTCGTGCGTTTTGCATTTTAACACTTGAAACACTTCATACACATCATACCAAAGTTATCCAAGCCTTTACACTGTTGTTGTAACCCCTGTTTCAGCTATTGCCATTTTCACTTTGGAGGCTTGCAACTTGACATGTGCAAAGAGTTTCAGCCATCCTCAGAGCAAGCTAAGCATTGGAATAGCTTCAGGGAAGCTCAAGGAAGCTCACACGATCCCCAGGCCTCCATCAAAGTCCCTACATTGCTCTATCCAAATCCAACTGAAGGAGGTATTTTTCAAAACTCTATCTCTCTAAATAGGAATCCTCAAGCCACGATTTGTGAAGAAAAAAATGTAGTCCATAACATGGTGAAGATGTACATATGCATACTTTTCATTTATATTAACTGTGCTGTGAGAATTTGAAGCTTGAAGTTCCTGAATTTTTTAGGTCACGAATTGGGGATTCAAAAATTCTCTCTGATCTTTGAGAGTTAGGTTACAAAATTTATATTGTTAGAATCGTGATCTCAAATGCTACATGTTTCATGTTATGGGTTTTTGTTTTTGTGCAAGCATTAGCAAGTTGCAGGTTTGAACAAAGAACGCACGCAGAAGTTGAAGGACAGGGACGAAGCATTGTTCTGGGCTTTTTGGCAGTTTTGGCCTTTTTTGTTTTTACCATTCACACCCTCTGACTTACTTTTACACCCCCTGACTTATTTCTTATATTTTTGCATTTTCTTGCATATTTTTATATTTATTACTTGCATTTATTTTTTCTAATGATAAAAAATGCCCAAAAATAATTTATTTATTTTCACACTTTTATTTTATTTTTTTATTTATTTTCTCACATAAAAATAGTTTATTTGATAAATAGATTTTATTTTCTTAAAATAACTTGTAAATAATAAAAAATACTTAATATATTTTTTATATTATTTATACACACAAAATATTTATTTTCCATACATATTTAATTTTTAATATTTGCACATAATATTATTTATTATTTTCTCACACAAAAATGGACAAAATATTAATATGAAACATTATTTTTCTTTGAAATCAAAATTAGGGTTTCACCCCTCCAAAAATAATATTTATTTTTTCCTTTTTCTAGGGTTTAATTTAATTTATTTTCTCATACAAAAAACAAACATAAAACATTTTTAACATAAATACATTGCATTGCATTTTAAATATTTGCATATTTATTTAATTCGCACAATATTCGATTGGGTTGTAATAATATTTTTAGGTTTATATTTGTGCAAAATCCCCATTCAAAAACTTGTATCCCCCCTCCCATAATAATTGTTGTAATAGCTTTGTTTATTTTTACGCAATTTATCGCTTTTATACCATGTTTAGTAAACTAGGGTTTGCATGACAAGAACCAAAAAACCAAACAAATAGAAAAAACCTAATGCAAGACAAAAGCATGAAAATGACACACTTTGCACACAAGCACCCTTAGGGTTTCACCCACTTGGTTTCTTAAAACTAAATGGCCATGTTACGCATGCGAAGTATCTTGGCAAAACAAAACAAAAATAAGATCATAGTCCCTCGATGAGGCTATACAAAGGTTGCCTAAACAAAATGATCTTGGTCCCTCAAAAAAATAGCTAAGATACTTGGCAACATTGCTATAATGGTCATACTATGACCCACGCCCGTCCCATTTAACATCCAAAGATAGGGTTGCTTACCAAAACAATGGTAAGTCAACAATGTCAAAGGAATAAAAATGCACAAGAAAGACATTTGAGTAGGTAGATAGCTTCTAAGTTACTTGCTCCATTTCAAAACCATCCTTGCTATTTTCAAAACAAGCACACACACATTTCAAAACATTTTCAAAAACATCTTACAAAACATTGAAAAAAATTTCAAAAGACAAACATCTTTGTATACATTCTTACGAACGAGAATCATTACAAAGATTGCCTAAACGAATGGCCTCTTTTCAAAATACTTTCAAAATCACACCAAACACCAAGCACCATTTCAAACAATTTCAAGCAAAGCAAGTGATCTAAGAAAGTAACTAAGAGCCCATGGAAAACCATGGATGAAAATGGTGCTAGCACCTTCCCTTTTCATAATCTACCCCCTGAACTCAAGAAAACATCTCAAAGGTCTTTCCTGTGCTTTTTTACCTTTCCTTTTGGATAAAAGAAAAGTCGGTGGCAACTCTTGCTAACCGCGACATTTGCGACAAAACGCAAAACCTCAAGTCAGTTCTCCCACCGTATCACACATGTTAACTCACACCACCTACTTGATATCCAAAATGGATCCAATCAAGTACATTTTTGAGAAGCCAGCTCTTACAGGCAGGGTAGCCCGTTGGCAGGTGACACTCACCGAATATGATATCCAATACACTACTCAAAAAGCAATTAAGGGTAGTGTATTGGCCGACCATCTTACTCATCAGCCCATGAACGATTATGAACCAATGAAGTTTGATTTTCCAGATGAGGAAATTGTGTATATTCGGGATTGTAATATGCCAGACCCAGACGAAGGACCCGAGTCGGGATCACGTTGGACGCTTGTTTTTGATGGTGCCTCCAATGCCATGGGTAACGGCATCGGAGCTATTATCACTTCTCCTGAGGGATACCACATTCCCTTTATGGCTCGTATTTGTTTCAATTGCACTAACAGCATGGCCGAGTATGAGGCTTTCATTTATGGCATTGAAGCGATGATCGACCTGCACATCAAATTTTTAAAAGTCTACGGGGATTCCAATCTTGTTATCAGGCAGATTAATAGAGATTGGGAGACTCGCCATCAGAACCTAATTCCCTATCGTGAGCATGTTATGAAGTTGATTCTGTACTTCGAAGAGATCACATTTGAGCACATTCCCAGAGAAGAAAACAATCTAGCTGATGCACTGGCAACTTTGTCCTCCATGTTCAAGGTTAAGTGGGCTAATGAGGCACCTTCCATTACTATCAGAAGTTTGAGAGAGACAGCTTTCTATTTTGAGGCCAGTTTAGAACCAGATGGTAACCCTTGGTTTTATGACGTTAAAAGATATCTGGAAACACAAGAGTACCCTGAAGAGGCATCCGTCACAGACAAGAAGTTCTTGAGAATATTTTCAGCCAAGTTCTTTCTCAGTGGTGGTGTGTTGTATAGAAGGCATCATGATGGTCTACTGCTCAGATGTGTTGACAAGAAAGAATCAGCTAGAATCATTGAGGAGATACATGAAGGTGATTTCGGGACCCATTCCAACGGGCATACCATGGCTAAAAAGATCTTGCGAGTAGGTTATTATTGGTCCACCGTGGAGACTGACTGTTACAATCATGCACGGGTTTGCCACAAATGTCAAGTATATGCTGATAAGGTGCATGTGCAGCCAGTACCTTTGAATGTCTTGACTTCCCCTTGGCCATTTGCAATGTGGGGAATTGATATGATCGGTAAAAATTGAACCGATTGCGTCCAACGGGCACCGTTTCATTCTGGTTACCATCGATTATTTTACAAAGTGGGTCGAAGCTGCATCCTATGCCAATGTCACCAAGCAGGTGGTAACTCGGTTCATTAAGCACAATATTATCTGTCGCTACGGAGTGCCTGAAAAGATCATTACTGATAATGGGTCTAATTTTAACAACAAGACGATTAATGAGCTTTGTGAGTCCTTTAAAATCAAGCATCATAACTCTTCCCCATATAGACCAAAGATGAACGGCGCTGTCGAAGCGGACAATAAGAATATCAAGAAAATCGTGCAATAGATGGTGGTAACCTATAAAGATTGGCATGAGATGTTGCCTTTTGCTTTGCATGGTTATCGCACCAATGTGCGTACTTCGACTGGGGAAACTCCATTTTCATTGGTTTACGGTATGGAAGCAGTATTGCCAGTAGAAGTTGAGATTCCTTCTCTTAGGATCATGAGAGATGTTGAGCTGGATGAAAGTGAATGGGTACAACATCGGCTGGATCAGTTGGAACTTGTTGATGAGAAGAGGTTGAGGGTTGTATGTCATGGTTAGGTATATCAGCAAAGAATGAGGAAAGCTTTTGATAAGAGGGTACGGCCTCAGTATTACAAGCCAGGTGACCTTAAGCTAAAAAGGATAATTCTCCCCCAGGGAGATCCCAAGGGCATGTGGGTTCTGACTTATGAAGGTCCTTTTGTGGTCAGAAAAGTTTTCTCTATAGGAGCGATGATGCTCACGACTATGGATAGAGACTACTTCCCTCTCCCTATGAATGCTGACGTAGTTAAAAAATACTTCACATAAAAAATAATATAAAATAAAACCTGCTAAACTGAAAACCCGAAAGGGCGGTTTAGGCAAAAAGAGGGTGTCCTGGTGAATCGAAAACCCGAAAGGGCGATTCAGGCAAAAGTTAGGGACTTAAGGCAAATAACTACGCTCAGCATGAGATCCTTTGTTTCTTTCCTTCATTCTGTCACTTGGCATAAGCTCGAAGCCAATCCAAGAATGATATGTCTGAAAGCGGAGAGATAAGAGTCATAAGAGTCATAGCAGAGTTGGAACTTGATAGATATTCACATTTACATTGCCATTTGTAAACACTTATTTGCTTTGATTTTGTAATTACTTGCTTCCAAATGTAAATGCCTTTTTCACAGGCTGATTTCTCAAAATCAATAGAATATCCTCTTTCAAGTATACGCATGCTTTTCTTTTCTCCCTTTTTATTATTTTGTTTGCAAAATGTCCAATATTTTTGATAATCATGTGCATATAAATTTTGTGGGCCTTACACGGAAATGGTAATACAAGTCATGGTTGGTTGATCGCTTGAAATACGGATAACAAACACAACTACTACTGTGCAAGGGGCGTGCTTGGTTCTATGATTGATAGGATTTTTAGTCACTTCACTGGTGGATGCCTTACCATTTTTGGTTCACATCTCCGTGTTGTTGGTGAAGGTCATAGGTCAGGGTAATATCAAGATTACGACAGGTCGACGAGATCGGCGAACTTAATTGGAGATATTTCTTCCCCATAATGGCTTTTATTATGTTTCTTTGCCACACTTTCATGTGTTATCTTGATTGATTGTTTTAGCATTGTCTGCATATAGTATTTTGCTTATAGCCAAATGTCAGTCTTGATGCGTTGAATATTTTTTCCTTGAAAAAAAATTGTTTCATTTTACTTAATCCATCCAGTATCACTCTTTAATCGATTTTTCAGGAATTTTGATACCAACTGTGCCATTTCTTTTGCTTAGCCAAGAGTTTGGAGGAATGAGTTTAGCTAAAAACAGTGACTATAGTGGTATGCTTTTGAGTAGAACCCTGTTGACGATGTACAGGCATTATTTCAATCCCCAAACACCAGAGATATAAGAGAGTTAGACCCTCTTTAACCCCTCTGAGCCTTCTAAGTAGGAGTTTCTTTTTCGTTCAAAAAAAACTTTTTTTAACCAAGGGTAGGGTAGATGTTCAGTTGATTTGACCAAGCATCCAAATTTCAGAAGGAATGTCCCATCTGAGGATCACTACATTTTACCTTTCGCATCATGAAAAGAAAGAGATATGTGTCTAAACCACGATGTTCATTTCCTCACAAATTCCTGAGGTCGAGATCGAATCGATACAATAATGGCTATCCCTCGCTGACCAAGGAATGAGACATTTGTTTTCTTCAAAAAAAAAGGAAAGAAAGAAAAAGTTCAAAAAAAAGGCCTAAAGTCATATTGACTTGTTCGAAGTGGAAAGTATGAATAAGAAAGAAACAAAAAGCCCCGCAAAGATGAAACTTGAAAACAGGTCGCTTAGGCAAAAGTTAGGGCATCCCGCTGGACTTCCAAAATTGAAATTCAAAAGATTTTGTCCAGGCAAAAGTTAGGGAAAAGAGAGCCTAAACGGTCGGAAAAAATTATTCAATAAGATTTTCATCAAAAGAAGAGGAACAATAATATCAAAAAAAACAAAAGCAGCAGAAGTTAAGTGACAATCATGTTGGATAATTTGTCACTCAACCATTATAAATCCTTTTGAAAGATGAATGCTTCTGATAAGTCAGCTGAACTTAGGACAGGAGAATATCACGAAGGGGGTGGGAACCAAATAACTTGAGCTTTGAAAAACTTTTTTCTAAAAAACCTCAAACCAGGCCACGTTACAACCTCTAAAAGTCCTAACTGAAACAAGGGTTTAACTCGAAAGCATACTACGACAGGATAACATTTCCTAAACTCCCCAAATATGTGTTGCATAGCCGTGTTGGTATCTTATAACCCGCATCTTGACTCATTTTTCAAAAAAAAGGGAAGAAAATTTTTGAAGTTCTTGCACTCTAGCCAGTGATTCGTTCACAACAGGGATGCGACATTTTGTTAAAGTTTTCAACTTCAAGGCTTAAATAATCATCACATCAAGTCTGTCATTCTCAAAATAAACATCTTCCTGCATGCAAAACATTGGTTTAACATCAAAAGAGATTTTACACATTGAACACTTGTAAAGAGCTTAATGATTGCTAGGAAGGGAATGTTTGGTTTTTCTTCTGTTAGACGAAGCCTATGTATGAATAGGATTTTACTTATCCCTTTTGAAGTTCTGTTTCCCCAGTGAAGTTTCGTTTCCGCAGCGAAGTTTTATTACCCCAGGAATCTGCTTTCAAAAGCTTCATTCTAAGACTTCAAGTTTGGATATGACGCGCATCCCTGGTGGAGTCGTTTAAATAGGGACTCACATTCTGAAGAGATTTTAACTCCCTAACAGAATTGCCAATGGATATCCCTCTCCATGACCTCTCATTTCCCAGGTTATTTTCTGACTGGGACATCCTTACGTTGAAGATCTTTCCTTATCCCCAGTGAGGTCGTTACTGTGTGACTATCTGCATGATCCATCCAAAGGTTGCATTCCAAAAAAAACATCTCTCCAACAAAAATCTTCAACAAAGTTTGGTATCCCCGGCGAAGTCCCGCTGCCTCAGCAGAGCTTTGTTCCCCCCCAGCAAAGGTTTTCACCCCTCACGTCGGGTTTATTATCTTGATATCATCCTCAACACGGCCGCGCGCTGTCTTTTCTAGAGATTACAGTCTTACCCTGATCTTCTCCCTAAATGTCTAATCTTTAGATATGCGTCCTTCTCCGGAAGCTACAATATCGATCTGATCTTCCCTAGGAGTTCGTGATTTATTTTTTGCAGATCCTCTCAATGTTTGTGGCCCGTTTCTACTGGTTGCTCGGTTTTTATTCCCCGTGAAGCTTCATTTCTCTGAGGTTCCCTCTCTAGTGGTTCCCCGTGTTTTTATCCTCTCCTTTGGATTTTGCAATTTATTTTTGCAAAGTTTTGTCAGATCCTGACTTCTTGGTTATTGGCTTCTCAGTTGCCCATTCCCAGTAAAACTTTTAAACATGAATCATTACATTGCATCTACCAAAACGCGTAGCATTTCCATTATATGGAGCATTGTGCTATATAAAAAGAATTCAAACATACATCGGAACATTAGTCATTATTATTTCCGTCGTCCCCAGTGATTTTTGCTAATACCCCGGATTGAATCCCCAGTGAGGTCTTCGTCCTCATTATCTCAGTTTCCTCCCCATACCAATATCCTTCTGACGTCAACCATTTGTTTATTTGAATGTATACTCTTGACTGTAGTTCAGTTTCACCCTGGCGCGGTCTTCTCGGGTTTAGTCTTCGCTACCCTCTCCGGTTCATTCCAATGTCTATTGATGCACCTTTCGAATACCAGTTTCGTCCTGATATTCGCTTTCAGCAGGTTTTTAGGTGTACGCCCTAATCTCCTCGCTTTGGGTCGAGTTTCGCCTCGTCGCCTGTGCATGAAATCCAGTTTCGTCCTGGTACTCATCTAGTTTAGTTTTGCCTAACTACTTATTAAGTTGAGTTTCGTCTCGTCTTTGCTTTCTTACCATGGACCTTTTGATGGTGTTCGTTTACCGAGTGCAGTGTTCGTACTGCGTCCCTGGTTTGAAGTCAGTCTCTTTTGTTCCTTGGATTCCTCTATCAGTTTTCGTCACTGTTTATCCATTGATCTGAGACCAGCAGGTGCTCTGAGAAACATGCACTCTCGTCACTTTGCTTTGGGTCGAGTTTCGCCTCGTTACCCGTGCGTGAAATCCAGTTTCGTCCTGGTACTCATCTAGTTTAGTTTTGTCTAACTGGTCTTTGAGTCGGGTTTCGTCTCGCTTTTGTTCCTCATTTCTGAGATTCTTTCAGTTACTTCATACTGTCTATCTTAGTTGAGATTAGCAAGTGCTTCTAGAACCGCGCACTTTATCCACTTTACTTTGGGTCGAGCTTAGAGTTTCGCCTCCTCACTCGCGTAATTTTTCTTTTCCAGAATTTAGTTTCACCTACTCTGTAGTTGGAGTTTTATCTCACCTTTGTTGAAGCCCAGTTTTGCCCTGGCACGTTTGTCCGAAAGTCTAGTTACGTCTACTCTTCTTTGTCTTCATTCTGTTTCAACCTGCGTTACAGCTTCATTCTGACGCATGACTTGGGGGTTTTCTTCTTCTGTTTCTTTCTTCTTCAAGAGTGTAAATTTCCAGGTTCTTTCGTATTCAAACATCTTCAACTCTGAACACTCGAAAGTTGTCACTTTTCTCACTTATCATGTTGAAGATATTTGAATAGGGGCAGCTGTTGCACCCTAAAATTTACCCTCTTGATTTAGACTTATGTTTCATCATGAACATCATATTGCATTGCATTCATACATTGTGATAGGATTAAAGTACTTTGGTTATCAAGTTTTCCTCAAGCTTTGAAGGTTGAAACTTATTCTTGAAGAAACCCTAAAAGTTTCTAATTTTGGAAAATAAGGACTTAATTTCAAATTTTCATATTTTATTCACCTTTGATCAAGAAAATGCAAATGAAGTATGCTTGGAAAGCTAAGAGGATTCTCTTTCATCTCCTTTTGGTCTCATGTCCAAATTGGCAAGGAATCAAGAATTATGGTCTTTTGAAGTCACAAAATTATAGGTCATTTTTCAAAATTAGTGAATTTCAAGCTAAATTTTGAGGACATTAATGGATTCAATTGCAAAAACTCAAAACTAAGGGATTTTAGATATTTTAAACACCTTTCAAAATTGTGCTCATTTGTGTCAAAATTCAAAAGTATGAGCAAGTTGTGGACCTTGGAATTTGGAGGCATTTTATTGAATTCATGCATACCATGCAATTTGCAATTTCTTGATAACTTGATTTATGGCCATTTGTTTCACTTCAAACTTTGCCCATGACTAATATGCAATGTACCAAGGCCCATCATGCCAAAGTTTGAGCTGCACATGGGCAAATGCAAGGGGAACTCGTGATTTTTCCAAAAGTGGCATGAAATTGCCTAATCACCAACACTTGCTTAATACAAGGATTTAAGGCTTAATTTTGTTGCTAATCTCTTCCTGAGGTAAAATGGACTAAAATGCACGTAAAAAGCAAGCCAATGCACGAGGGATTGGGGGCTGCATGTGCATACTTGATTTTGGCAAAAAGAAGATTTCATTCTTTCTAAGAGC
Organism: Vicia faba; assembly: GCA_948472305.1. NCBI lineage: Eukaryota > Viridiplantae > Streptophyta > Magnoliopsida > Fabales > Fabaceae > Vicia > Vicia faba. Next base: position 220,340 of record CATIWC010001681.1, read on the forward strand.
TTTCAGTACGAAAAACCTATCCTACCCTCCTCCTAATGCTCTATATATTGAGAAGCAAGCCTCAGTGAGTGTGGTTCCTGCTTCATTTCATCCCTGAAATAAGAAAACTCCATAGCTTGTTGCTCTGCAATTTTCTTCGATTCTTCCATCTCCCTTGCGCGTTTTGGTCAATTATTCTTGCATTCTCTTCTCCAAGTGATAAGGATTGTAGATCGAGGCTTGGTTTGCAACTGGAGTGAAGGAGACAGTAGATCTATTTTTTTCTCAAAGGTTTTGAATTCTCAACTTTGGATTTTGATTTCTAGCCGTGCATTGTGTGATTTAAGTTCATAATCATGTTGTTTGAAGTCCATTAAGTGTTTTTGTAGCTTCAGTGTTTTTAATTTGATGAGATATGCATGAATGATGCATCTGATTTTTTTCTGTTTAGTGAGTTTTTGACATTTTTGCACGATTTGTTCTTGATCCATGGTTCATTATTTGTTGTGATTCGAATTGCATATTGAAGTATGAAATGTTGGCTTTAATTTGCATGAAATTTCATGGAAAATGGTGTAGAATTGAGCATGTGATGTTGACTGGAAAATGAGATGATGAACTGGATCAGGCACGCGTTTTAGCCCTAGCCAGAGGTTGAAGATGATTACGTGGCCTCCTCTGGTTGGCTGGCTTATTTCTTTAATTCATTTGAATTTTGTTTTATAAATTGATTTCCATAATTTTATTTCTTACTCAAAAATGATTGAAAAATTCTGAAAAAATTATCAAAAATTCAAAACAATATTCCTGACCTTGTGCATTTTTTTGATAATTTTTGAAAAATGTTTTGATTGATTCAAAAATTATTGACTTTAATTAAATGTTTGTTTAGTGTTTATTTTTGTTTTAATATTTCTTTGATTTGGAAAATTCCACAAAAAAATATTTTTGACTCATAAAATCATGTGGAGTTTGATTCTGAAATTTTGTTTAGTTTTTTTTTCATTTTTGATATTGAATTTAATTTCAAAAGTTAAATTGTTAATTGTTTTGTTTAAATTTTACTTTAATACTTCCATTGGTTCAAAAATTCTCTAAAAATTCATGTAAGCTTGTTTTTAATCATAGGATCTGAACATATTTTCATTTTTGACCTTTTTGTGATTTTTGGCTAGGGTTTGCATTTTTTCCCTTAAATAATAGTTTAATTGTTTATTGTTTATTTATTTTTTATTTTAATATTTCCTTTAATTCAAAAATTCCACAAAAAATCAGGGATGTGAATTTTTAATTCTAATATTTGAATATATTTTTGGTTGGACATTTTTCTGACTTTTTGATTGAAGTTCTATTTTGAGATGTGTTTATTTGTTTAATTGTCTAATTGTTTGAATTTAATTTCATTTTTGACTTTTCTTCAATTCAAAAAATGTGAAAAAATATATTTTCTGACATTTAGGGTTTCTTGGTGATTTGTATGATCTTGGATTAAATTTTTTGAATTTTGATCTTACTTAATCAATATTTATGATTAAAGGTCAAAAATTAGGGTTTTGTTGCTTATGGTGCAAGTTTTATTTCCAAAACCACTATGCCCTAGATTTTCAATAGAATTCAAGTCTTGATTAGGGTTCATTAATGTACTGAGGGTCTGAAAACCATTTATTTTGATTTTTTCAACTTGGTTTGACATTTTTTCACAAATTATTTTGAAAACTTGTCTAGTTTGGTAGTTTTTCCAACTAGTCTTGAACTTTGGACTTCATTTGGTCTCCTCCTCAATCATTCATGAACTTAGGGCTTACATTCTGACTTCTATACCTTTCAAAGATGTTAAGGTTTTGTTGGTTTGAATTATGAACCCTTATTTCCATTTTTTATGTAATTTTGAAGTGAAGGTACCCAATTAATGTTGCATATCATGTTACAAATTTGTTTGATGGTCAATGAACTTGAGTGAGGCCAATAATTGGGCACCTAATGATCATCTTGATTCTGATTATCCATGATAACTCAAGTCTTTTCACTTATTCCCCCTTTGTCTAAAGGTTTGAACCTTCTTGATGCATTATGTAGGTTTTATCTTCTATTGTGTTTGTGAAGTTGTGATTGAATTGATTGTATATGGTTGAAATGTGTTTTTCCCTGACCTCCATGATCTTTAATTGTATTCTTTCTAAGCTCCCATGATCCTTGATTGATATTCAATTATCAATTTAATATGGTGACAGAAAGGAGCCACATCCCTCTGATTCTTTTGGCCAAATTGTGCGTATGCCTGTTTCCTTATGTCTATCATGTCTAATGTTTGATAATTGTTATCATGTTGTTCTCACTTCACCATGTTGCATCCATCCCTTATATGAGTCATCATTCACCTTATGGAATACTAATTTGGTTGTTGAATGTGCGAGGTACTTTGAGAAAGTTTCCACTTTTGACCTGAGGCTTTTGTGTTTAACTTTATTTGTGAAACACAACTTATTATGTTGGCACTGCTATTGTGTTTGGCATGTTTGATATTACATGCAGGATATATACATTTGATTGTGAATGTTACACATTGCCCATGGGATCTGTTCATATCTAATAATCTCATTACTTACATCCTGATGGTGTAATTTCTGACTCGATTTGTCTACTGATGCCAGCTTGCTCGAAGTTCTCTGGGTTTCTTTTTATTCTTGCTCAATTGCTACGGATAGTTATCCGTTTGGTATTACACTATTTCCTTTCTTCCATTTTCATTTTGCATAGTTCTCTGATTGCATGATGGGACCTCTGTTGCTGATATTTGTCAGGAGGCCCTCTGGTTTTTTTTGTTTGATACATGTGTTGTGTTTGCTTTTGATCGTTGAGTCACTCAATTTAGAAATTGAGATCACGACTTCGCTCTCAGTGCATGTTCCCTATAGGATGTTTATTATTTTTCTTCTTTAATTGTTGATCGATGAGTCACTCAATTTAGAAATTGAGATCACGACTTCGCTCTCGGTGCATATTCCCTATAGGATGTTTATTATTTTTCTTCTTTAATTGTTGATCGATGAGTTACTCAATTTAGAAATTGAGATCACGACTCCGCTCTCATTGCATGTTCCCTATAGGATAATTTTGGCAAGCTTCCTTTAACATTTAAATTAGGGTAGGGTTTCCCTTTATCCTCAACCTTAGGATCAATCATTGTATGATAACACTAGAGATAGTGCTAGGCTAGTTTCCCTTAGTTGTTTTTCCTTCCTTCGCATTTTGCATCTTAAAACAATAACTATTTTCTTGGCAAATCATAAAACATTTCTAATGAACTCAAACCCTTCTTCAAAGTAAAAGATACAAACCAATCTTACTTTGTCTGTGTTATCTTGAAGTCGATGTTTCGCCATCGCACATGTCTGTTATCCTATTTTGATTCTCAATATCATTGATAGGTGTGATGTGTTGCTATCTATTTTATTGATGTTTTTCCATCTCTACCATGATATTGTGCTATCTTTCAGCCGATGTTTCGCCATCTCACATTTGCTTGAAGCCAGTGTTTTACCATCGCACAAGTCTGTTATCCTACTATTGATTCTCAATATCATTGATAGGTGTTATGTTTTGCTATCTGTTTTATTGATGTTTTTCCATCTCTACCATGATATTGTGCTATCTTTCAGCCGATGTTTCGCCATCGCACATTTGCTTGAAGCTGATGTTTTTCCATCGCACATGTTTGATTATCCTACTTTGATTCTCAATATCATTGTTAGGTGTGATGTTTTGTCATTCAATTTATTGATGTTTCGTTATCTTTGCCATGATATCTTCGCTATCTTTCAGCCGATGTTTCGCCATCGCACATTTGCTTGAAGCCGATGTTTCGCCATCGCACATGTTTGATTATCCTACTTTGATTCTCAATATCATTGTTAGGTGTGATGTTTTGTCATTCAATTTATTGATGTTTTGTTATCTTTGCCATGATATCTTTGCTACCTCTTAGCCGATGTTTCGCCATTGCACATTTGTTTGAAGCCGGTGTTTCGCCATCGCACATGTTTGATTATCTAACTTTGGCTCTCAATGTCACTATTAGGTGTGTTATTTTACCATTTGATGTCTCGCCACCTTTGACATGTTACTTTGTTATTATTTAGTCGATGTTTGACCATCTCATTTGTTTGTTGTTTCATTTGATGTTTTGCCATCTTGACTGTTTTTGTTGTCTTAACTAAAAAACACAAACCAACCAAAATATGTAAGCCGGACTACGGCTGCTCTGATTCCTTAAAAGGGATACATAGGCATTGGGGTAGGGCCCGATCGAGCATAACTTTTATTTTCCCTACATTATTTTCTTTTTCCTTTCGCATGAATTCCCTTTTCAGTTGTAAGCCATAGACATAGGATTTGACCACACCCATTAGATTAGACAACAAGAGTGGATATCATAGAGTACTACGGGCGTGTGGGGTGCTAATACCTTCTCCTCACGTAACAGACTCCCTTACCCGATCTCTCAGTCGGAAGACCGTGATTTGTCTCTTTTCAGGTTTTATCGATGTTCACCTTTCCCTCTCGGTGGGATAAAAGACGTTCGGTGGCGACTTCATTGATGTTTAATTAACATCCAGATGACAGGTTCCGGTCGTGTTGTTCCATATTTCACTAAAGACATGCCTCTAGATGTCCTCAATTGCTCAAGGTCGACCAAGAATTGATCAGACAAACTCTCCTCCTAAGCAATGAACCTCTAATTAGGGTTTCACTTTTCACTAGGATGTGTGAACTCTAATGGTCTAAAATTTTGCACATTGTCCTAATATGTCCTCAAGATCATCCATGCCAAATTTCATGCCTTGCACAACAAGTTTGCTCAGTCAACTGCTCAAATGCCTGGAAATCAACTATATTAGGTCAAAAGTCAATTGTGGCCTATATAAAGTCAAACTTCAATATTTTTGGTCAACATCAACATTTTGAAGTGATATCCATCATTTGATCAAGGGTTGATCATGATTCCTCAAGAAATGCTCCTAATTCATCAAAAGTTAAAAATTGTTAATTAGGGTTTCTATAGGAAAAGTCAACCAAACTTTGACCCGGCATAACTTTCTCATACTTTATCAGAAATTTTTACACCAAGTCTCATTTTGAAGAGAATCCAATTCCATACAACTTCTCTTCAACCCTCAAGTTCAAGAAATGACCCAGTTAAAAGATACAAGCTCAGACATTATAGGTCCTTTCAAAAAGTCAACAAAAACACCTTTTGGGTCAAAGCTCCTTACATGAACATGGAAGATCCAATTGAGATGAAACAAAAAGGGTTGTTTAGAGGATATCCTAAGCTCTATAAAATGTCCAAGAACACCCTCTTAGGATTGGAAATGAGAGAGATATGCATTGCTAAAGTTGACCCATTTTTGAAAAAATGCACAAAAGTCAATGTGAGCAAATTGGATCTTTTGAACTAATAGGCGTGGGTTTGGGGTCTCAAACATATCCATGGACTTATTCAAGATATTTAAATCTATTATTTTATTTTTATGAGATTTGTTTTTATTTATTTTAATTTTTATTCATTTAAATATTCATAAATCAAATAAAATAGTAAAATGATGAATTAAATCCAAAGATTTATTTTATGATCAGATCATGAGTCTAACATCAGAAGATTGAATCCAAATTTCATGCAAGGGCTGATTGGAGAGGAAAAGAGCAAGTTTTGGCCAAATTTAGAAACATATAATTCTAAGATTCAAATAAAATCTTTTCCATTCAATCTCCATGATTCTAACCATTTATATTGCCCTAATACATCCCAATGTGTAAACACAACATTGCCAGACAAAAAGAACGGGGGTTGGCCACACAACACTCACGTTCAAAACTCCAAATTTTCAAGAGAAAAGTGTCAATCGGATTTGGAGTTGCAGAAGGATTCAAGGAATTCTGAAGCTTGCAATTAATTCTTGGAGGCATTCTGAAGCTAGCTGCATCACTCCCAAGCGCCAAAGCTCCAAGAATCGTGCCCAATACAGTCACGGTTTGTTCTTTCTTTTTGAAAATAATTATGGTCATACGTGCATTATAAATGGATTTGGATCATGCATTCTTGCTTGTATGAATGATTAGAACATATTGGAATCGTTAATTGCTTGTTTTGATGAATATATGACAATATGTCATTGTTAGGATTTTGACCTTTGATTTAGAGTTTTCAGATACAAGAAAAATTGGGCCTAAAGAGGAGTACCTTCATGCTCAGGGGATCAAACCCAGTTGATCCATGGCCTTAAACTGAATTTTTATTGCGTGCTGTAGATTTTGGAAATTGTAGGTGATTTAGTGACGGACATTATTCGTAGGTAAAGATGCATAGGCTAATACGATGGAGGGTTGGGGAAGACGATTGCATGGTGCAGCCTTGTTGGCTAGTTTGAAATAGCGTGCGGTTTTTGTTTGAAAGAAATTCTGACCATTATTTTGAATATATTGTTGTGTTTATTTTATACAATGAATGACAAAATGGCTTGGTAGTAAGGAAGAACGCGTGTGAAGTGAAAAACCTGAGTTCGATACCCAAGTCATTTTTCTAACATGCATATTGCATATCCAGTGCTTGCAGGCCATAGAGGTGCGTCATATACCATTAACTCACCAGCCATCAGATCTACATTGTTCCAGATCCAGCGCTCTTGGGTGCAGCCCCACCATAGACCTTTCAGATGCAGCATTACTGGATCACACGCTGTATGGGCCACCAGATCTGGGCCCTAACAAAAATTTCAGCCAGCACCCCCCAATTTGGGTTTCTCACCCCAGGCACATTCATTCTTTTTTTGTTACTTTATTTTCTTTTTTTTAGTTTTTATTATTTATTTTTTTAAATTCTTTTTTCAATCATAAAATCATAAAATCATAAAATCATAAAATCATAAAAAATAGGACTTAGGTTTTTTTATTAAAATTAATTCTTGCAAATTAATTTAATTAACTTTAATTTGTTTTCCTTAATTTAAAATTAATTAGAGATTAGGTTAAGTATTAAATTTTTTTCATAAAATACCAAAAAAATATATTTAATAAGCAATTAGACAATAAGGGTTTCAAACATATTTTCGTCTTAATTTTTGCATGTTGTTATTCTTCGTACGATTATTTTTTTGGTAATTATGTAACTGTGCCCGGTTTGTAATTGCTTAATTAGGGTTTTTAATTTCCGCACTTTACATTTTCAGTCATATATAATTGTAATTGCCCCGAAGCCGTGTAATAGCTTAAGAGTGTTTATTTCTTGCAATTTACTTTCTGCACTATATTATATGCTTGTAAATAAACGGTTAGTAAATTAGGCATGCATGACAAGAATTAATCAATCAATCAATCATTAGCTCACTAACCTCAAGATAAAATACCTGAAAAAAGCACACTATTGCACACTTGCACCCCTAGGGTATTTCCCATTTTGGTTGCCTTCAGAAATGGTCATGTGCCTCGAACATAGGGATACTCTTAGCAAAGACTCTCAGTTTAAAAGTCATCATAAAGATCATGGTCCCTTAATGTCCCTCGAGTTGCCTACGAGAAATGATCTTGTCCCTCGATGTTGCCTACATGATGACAGTCCCTTCGAACTGCTAAGGTATCTCTACATGTTGCCTTCAATGACCATAAATGTCTCTTTCGATAGTCCCTCAACATCCAACGATAGGGCTACCTACTCACTAATAGTAGGATAGCACTATCTAAAGGGTAGGAGGAAAAGAACATCCTTTTTCGAGTAGGTAGATAGTTGTTAAGTACTTGCTCAAAGAACAAATTTTTCACATCACTTTCAAAACTCTTTTTAAAAAATGCTTTATCACACTCTTAAGGACTGATACAAGAGTTATCATAAAGCAAACAAGACCTTTCAAAACACACAAACACAAAAACAATTTTCAAAAATGAGCAAGTACCTAAGAGCCCGTAGATAACTACAGATGGAAAGGGTGCTAACACCTTCCCTTTCCATAATCTACCCCCCTTACTCAGAAAACTCTTGAAAGGTCTTTTTTTGTTATTTTCACCCTTTCCTTTGTTGGATAAAAGAAAATTCGATGGTGACTCTTGCTTACCGCAACATTTGTGAATACAAATTCAAAACCAGTATTAACAGTCGGTTCTGCCACAGTATCACAGGGAGTTTGTAAGTATTTGTTGGCAGCAACTTTGGTAAAACAATGACTTAATAATGTTTTGCTAAATTTCTTAACATTTGGAGCAAAACTATTTTGTATGATGTCAAAGTATATGTCTTGACATCTGCCTCCTGAACTGATCTCAAACCAACATCAGTTTAAGTTTTATGTTTCCTGTTTTCATGCTTGCCAAAATTTAGGATTTGTGTCTCACAGGCAGCGAAAAATATGAAGGAGTATTTTTCAAAATGCATGGATTTTATCTTGACCTGTCTTTAAGGAAATATTCAAAAGAATTGAATATTTTTTTTTAAGCCCAAGCCCACAGCTGCGCAGATATAAGGATTTGCTTCCTTGTTCAAACGAATGCAACTTTTGAAGAAGAATACTTTCTTTCTATTTTAAAAAGTCTAAGTCTTTTAATTGTTAAACACTATAGTATTGATTGAATACTTGTGTTGTTATTTGGGTTATTAATTGTGTATCATTCATAAGCTTTTAAGTATTGAATGATTGAAGTGTTTTAAACTTATTATTTCTATTAGTTTTTCACTGTAAGTGATTGAAGGGATTTGAGGAGGGCCTCATACCTAGGTGAGTCTTAGATAGAAGTTTAGCATGGGTAGTGATTAAGTGATTAGATCGTAAACTTGTTGTTTACTGAGGGTCTATGAATTGATACTATTTAATGAACTTGTCCCTGGCTTAGTAGCCCCTAGAGTAGGTGTTTTTGTACACTAAACTGGTGAACAATCTCTTGTGTTTTTACTGCTTTTGATTTTACTGCACTTTACTTGCAAACAGATATTTGTGTCATGACATCTCATTCGATATCATATATCTGATACCAGAATTTCATGCACAAATAATATGGCTGAATATGAAGCGTGCATCATGGGTATTAAAGTTGCTATTGACCTGAGAACCAAATTTCTGAGCGTATATGGGGATTCAGCCTTGGTAATCATTCAGGTCAAGGGAGAATCGGATACGAAGCATTGGAATCTTATCCCTTACCGAGAACATGTGTTGACCATGATTTTGTACTTCGAAGAAATTACTTTTGATCATATTCTAAGAGAAGAGAATCAGTTGGCGGATGCATTAGCTACAATGTCATCCATGTTCAAGGTCAGATGGGACAATGAGGCTCCCAGAATTACCATTGAAAGATTCGATGAAGCGACACATTACTACGAAAATGACACTAATGGAGTAGAAGAAAAACCTTGGTTTCGTGAAGTGAAGAGGTACCTTGAAGCTCAAGAATACCCTGAAAGGGCATCAGTCAATGACAAGAAATTCCTACGGGGGTTCTCGGCTAAGTTCTTTTTGAGTAATGGAATTTTGTACGAGCGTAATCATGATTCAACCCTACTACATTGTGTAGACAAGAAGGAAGCAGAGAAAATTATGGAGGATATACATGAAGGCATCTTTGGTACTCACTCCAATGGGCATACTATGGCTAAGAAGATTTTGAGAGCAGGTTACTATTGGTCGACTATGGAAACTGACTGTCACCACCACTCGATAACTTGTCATAAGTGCCAAGTCTATGCTGATAAAGTTCATGTGCCTCCAGTTCCTATAAATGTTTTGACTGCTCCTTGGCCATTCATAATGTGGTGCATTGATATGATCGGAGAAATCAAGCCTACTGCTTCTAACGAACATCGCTTTATTCTCGTTGCTATTGACTACTTCACAAAATGGGTTGAAGCAGCCTCGTTCGCCTCTGTTACCAAGAATGTGTTCGCCCGATTCATAAAACATAATCTTATCTTCTGGTATGGCATCCCCGAGAGAATCATCATGAAAAATGGTACCAACCTCAATAACACTACAATCACTGAACTCTGCATGCAGTTCATGATCAAGCACCACAACTCTTCTTTGTATCGACCAAAGATGAATGGCGCGGTGGAAGCCACCAACAAGAATATTAAGAAGATCATACAGAAGATGGTTGTGACTTACAAAGACTAGCACGAGATGTTACCATTTTCTCTTCATGGCTATCGCACTTCAGCGCGAACATCAACTAGGGCAACCCCGTTCTCTTTGGTCTATGGTATGGAAGTTGTCCTACCTGTCGAGGTTCAGATTCCTTCTCTGAGGATTATGAAAGATAAAGACTTAGACGAAGATGAGTGGATTATGACCAGGCTAGACCGTTTGAATTTGATTGAAGAAAAGAGGCTTGCGGTTGTCTATCACGGTCAAATGTATCAGAAACGTATGATCAAGGCATTCAACAAGAAAATCAAGCATCGGGTATATCAGGTTGGTGATTTGGTAATAAAACGCATCATTCTACTGCAAGGTGATCCCAGGGGCAAATGGATTCCCACCTACGAAAGGACATTTATTGTCAAGAAAGTATTTTCGGGCGGTGCTATGATACTAACCACCATGGAAGGTGAAGATTTCCCGCACCCTATGAAAATGGACATAGTTAAAAGATACTACGCATGAAAACGACCCGCTAGGTTGACTGGCCTAGGAAAAAATAAGGGCATCTCGGTGAACCAAAAGGGTTCGGGCAAAAAATTAGGGATATATATAAAAGATTGTACACCCAGCAAGTCGAAAACCTGAAAAGGCGGCTTAGGCAAGAAAGGGTATCTCGGTGGACTAAAAACCCAAAAGGGCAGTCCAGACAAAAGTTGGGGATTAAAAGTGTACGAATATGTCCCATTGGATCACTTACTGCAAGCTTTATTACCAAATTCAAAAATTCAAATGGTACAGATCAGTTCAATCAACTTCTTCTGACAGCAAGGGATGAGATGTTCGAATACATAGGGGCAATAGCAGAGTTGGAACCCAACGAGATCATTTCCACATAGCTATATGTTTTGTTTTCACTTTGTACTCTTTTCATTTCATGACAATTTCCTCTTACTAGGATTTATGTCTCTTTGTACAAAATCGCCTGTTTATAGGCAAACTATCAATACAACTACACCCTAAAATTCAAACTTTTTGTTTTTTAATTTTTCTGTTTTGTTTGCAAAAACCTCCAATGACTAAAATTGAACGAACATATGCATATAAGCACGATTAACTGTTAACAAATATATGCATAAGAACAAGAATAAGCATTTACTCAAGACTCCAGAAGTTTAGATAAGGTTCAAGTCATCCATAAATCCCCACAGAGCAATCTCCATGGGATTATCCCCACAGAGTCATCTTCACAAACAATATTCAACAAAGATATATCCCCCACAAAATAGGATACATCAATCATACTCACCAGTCGAACCCCCCAACGGATAAAATAATATGATTTTTTCCCGGCAATATCACCCACCTACGGAGTTCCAATCAATATAGTTCATGGAAGTTCTTTTCTCCAACTGAGTTTATTCCTCCAAAACTATAAAACCCCTGCAGATTTCTTCTCTCCAGCAGAGCTCATTTCCTCAGCAAGGGTATTTCGTTAGCAGAGTATTTCTCCATCAAACAGGGTTGATTCCCCCAATAGGTTACAGTCTCCCCAGATTGAGTTTATTCCTCAGAGTGTTACGAATCACCGGCAAAATTCCTCTCCCTAGTGAAGTCGCCACTATCCCAAGAGAGTTGCTACGAAACCTGGAACCGGACTAGATATCAATCAACTTTATCCTCCACGGACGAGTCGGAAGGTTATCAATCTCTTTTATCCCTAGTCAGGGTATATAAGAATTAAACTCCCCAATAGAGCAATGAACAACTAATGCTCTTGAACTCTTCTCCTTAAACAGAAATCAACATCCTCCAGTGGAGTTTCCTCAAACAAAAAAACAGGAATACCCATCAAGATCGAAGATACACATACTCTTCATCCCCAGCAACAGTCAGGGATTTATTTTCCTAGATAAAGATACTTGACAGGCTTACCAGTACACTTCAACAACGTCTCACATTCATACATCACTTACCAATATCATAGCATACGCATACGAAACGCATATAACACAGTCTCATTAATTTTGAGAACATCATTACACAATGCATTTCATACATCATGACATCGCATACAGCTAACTCTTTACCTTTTTAGGAAAGATCAATCAAAAGACAAACATCATCAACTACTTATATGACCCAACAGTCTTCTCCAAGGCTACATCTAACAAAGGGCTATTTCAGTAATTTCCTCAGAGAATCATTCTCAAAAAAGATATCTTCTGGCTCAGATTAAAATGACCATAGATTTATTCTGATACTTCTTCCAGTAAAGACTTCTTCTGGCTCAGATTAAATCGAGCATAGATTTATTCTGATACTTCCCCCAGTTAAACACTGACGCAGACATCTACTGACTTAGATTAAATCAAGCGTAGATTTATTCTGATACTTCTTTTAGTAGACATTTTCTGGCTCAGATTAAATCAACCATACATTTATTCTGATACTTCTTCCAGTTAAAGAGAAAAATACCTCTTTTGGCTCAGATTAAATCGAGCATAGATTTATTCTAATACTTCCCCTAGTTAAAGAAGGACGCAGACATCTGTTGGCTCAGATTAAATCAACTGTAGACTTATTCTGATACTTCTTCCAGTAGACTTTTTCTGGCTCATATTAAATTGACCATAGATTTGTTCTGATACTTCTTCCAGTAAAAGACAAAAAGACCTCTTCTGGCTCAGATTAAATCAAGTTTAGATTTATTCTGATACTTCTTCTAGTTAAAGACAGGCGTAGACATCTTCTGGCTCAGATTAAATCAAGCATAGATTTATTCAGATGCCTCTTCTAGTAGACATCTTCTGGCTTAGATTAAATTGACCATAGATTTATTATGATACTTCTTCCAGTAGACATTTTTCTAGCTCATATTAAATCAAAAATAGATTTATTCTGATACTTCTCCCAGTTAAAGATGGGTGCAAACATCTTTTGGCTTAGATTAAATCAATCATAGATTTATTCTAATACTTTTTCTAGTAGACATTTTCTGGCTCAGATTAAATCAAGCGTAGATTTATTATGATACTTCTTCCAGTTGAAGTTGAGCATAGACTTAGTCTAATTTCTATCAATAGTTACTTTGGATGGAATCTATAAGCCCATCTCTGAGGACTCATCATTACATCTCCAAATGGCATCTTTAAGCCCATTCCTAGTATAATCAACTAACAATGTTACTTCGTGCACAGGTGAGTGCAAATTTCTAAGCACTTAAGTGCAATCATCTTCTACCTTCAAGTCACGAATGGCGGACATGCCAATATAACTCTTCGGGTTTAAGAAGATTGAACAGGGGCAGTTGTTGTACCCCAAAATTTTCCCTCCCTTTTTCTTCAAATAATGCTCAGAAAGGTCCCAAATACTCAAAGTCACTCAAGAGTTGACTGGTCAAACCTCTTCCTAAGCAAGGGTCTTCAACTAAGGTTTGGTGCTTATCAAATAAGATTGGGTTGCAAGGGTCTCAAATGACTTTCATGGTTCACAATAGGTCCTCAATAATTCTTATGTCAAGTTTCAAGTCTTGCATCACCTGTTTTCTCAGTCAATGGCTCAAAAGATTGAAAGTCAGTTGTATTGAGTAAAAAGTCAACTATGGTCAACATACAGTCAAACTTCAAGATTTTTTTTGTAAAAATCAACCTTTTGAGGTGATATTAATCATTTGATCAAGGGTTGATCATGATTCCTCAAGGAAAGCCCTCAAAGCATCAAAGGTCAAAAATTGTCAAATTAGGGTTTTGATTGAAGATGACTGATCATTGACTTCTGGCCTAGTGCATGACCTAATGGATTAAAGAATGATATAAAGGGCTCAAATACAACATCTTGACCTAATTACATGGCTCAAGACATTTCCAAAGATACAAGTGATTGATAGTTAATGAATTGAATCAATTGATAAAAAGTCAACAGTCACACAAAAGTCAAACTTTGACTTTTTGGTCAACATCGGAATTTAGAAATCAAGAATCATCAAAAATTATCAAGTTTGATCATCAAGAATTACAAAGATCAAGAAAGTCAACAAAAGTCAAAGTTGGAAGATTTTTAAGTACTTAGAAAAAATTCAAGTATTTTATGCTTAGAAAACCCTAACTTCACAAGCAAATTTCCTCAAGATACAAGCTGATTCAAAGAAAACTTTCAACATGAAATTTGTAGGGATTAATGAATTCTACAACTTTGTTAATGTGAGATAATCCTTAAAAAGTGCTTGGATTAAGAGATATGGGCCATGAAGTTCTGATACTTTTTATCTAACACAAAAATATTTTTGATCAGTTTTTCATCTCAACTTCTTGGCCAATTTTCACCAATTTCCCTGTTGATTTAGCCAAAGTGGTCAACATGAAAGTTCTAGATAAAATTTCAAGCTTTCCAAAATTCCCAAGAGCATTAATTTATCATACTTGAGCTAGAGGTTTCGAAGAGATGAAGATGGCATGTCAAACTTCAATTATAGGTCATTCTTTTGAAAACCTTATGGCTAAATCTCAAATCTAAGCTACAAGATCCTTATTTTTAGACATATTTGCCTATAAATCTATTCATAATTGAGTAATAAATAGTCCCTAAGTGTATTACATAAGGAGTTGAAGCTTTGTCCAATTCTTGATACCATTTATGGTTAAAATTGCAAAAGTAACATTTCTACTTTGATAAAGATCACCTTTTGCTAACCACTCTCTTCTTTCAAGCTTGAAATCTGTTCTAAAGATCACAACAAATCTCTCAATATCATAAGTAATCTACAAAGTCTGAAAATCTTTACAAGAATCCCTTGATTCACTCCTTTCTTCATCATGAAGAAAATTTGCATTCGGTGCAATTTGAAACCAAATGACCAAACCAGCCTTCCATATGAACTAAACCTGATTTCTACAAGTTACCTAGACCAAATTTAACCTCTATAAATAGTCTTAAAAGCTCATAACTCAAGGACACAAAAATTTTCTCGAAAACTACCATTGTTGCACATTTGAAGCTTCCAACACCCAACTTCAAATCCACTCGTGCATTTTCCTCTTTTATCATTCAAACACCTTTGGTACATCATATAGAAGTTGTACAAACACCTGAAAAACTTCTGGAATATCTTCATCATCATCATCCAAACCTCACTTTCACCATTTTCAACTTGACTTGGTTGGAAAGTTTCAGAGGGTTCTAAGGCAAGTTGAGCATATCATTAGCTTCATGGGAGTTCAAGGAAGCTTTTTGCACCATTACATTGTCTCTGGGAGTGGTGGAACGAGTTCTGAGTTTTGCTTCAAGAGGTAAGTTTTCTTGAATTTCAAAACTCCATATACACGCATCCTTTGTGTTCAAATAAAAGATCAAAAATGTAGATATCAATGCCCTGAAGCTTAGCCCTAGCTTAATTGTTATTAATTGCGCTTTTTTAGGGTTCTCTGGTTTTTGAACAAATTCGTAATTTTATTTGAGGGTTAGTTAATATAAATGGTATCATTTAATTCATGGTTAAAATTCAAGCAAATTTGTTGTTTACACTTTTTGAAATGGTTGAGAAATGAAGCTTTTACAAAATTTGAAAATGATGTTGATGTTGTTGGCGCGAGGAAGAAGATGAAGTTCATCTTCAAATTTTTGAAAACAAGTTTATTATATATTTGTTAGTTGTTGTGTTAATACAGGATGAAACTTCTGTCCCAACGATAGAAGGAAGCGTGCAAAGGCTTTGGTGTGCCAGGGCAGGGGTTCAATCTCTGCCTATGGCATTTTATTTTCTAACATTTTCATTGTAGATCCAGTACAAACCAGGCATACACGCTCATCATGCGCCTCATGTTAGAACCTTCAGATCTCAATCAATCCAAATTTGATGTTGTTGGTAATTCCCCCACGGTGCACCCCATTGAGCCAGCCACACATAATCATCACAGGCGCCTTGGCTTAGAATGTTGGGCTTGACAAAATTAAAATTCTCACCCCCATTTTACTTGTTTGCAGGACCATTTTAATTTTCTTTATTATTTTTAATTAACATTTTCTTTTTTTTAATAAATTTTAATTTAATCATAAAATCATTAAAAAAAATAGATTTAGGATTTCTTTACATTTCCCTCCATTTTATGGTTTGTAATTTCCCATCCCCGAAGTGATGTAATAGCGTAGATTATTTTCCGCATTTTTATTTTCCTCACTTGAATATATTTAACTGCTAGATTAAATTAGGCGTGCATGGAAAGACGTAAAAAACCAACGGTAGATAACCTAATCTCAAGACTAATAACTGAAACATAACACACTTTGCACACGTGCACCTCTAGGGTAACCCTCACTTGTTGCCTCAGATTTAAACAGTCATGTGCCTCGAACGTGGGACGCTTTAGCAAAGACCCTCGATTAAAAAAAATATCGTAGTCCCTCGATGACCCTTCAATGCTGCCTTAAGTAAACGATCTTAGTCCCTTACGAAAATTGCTAAAGCGTCTTACAAGTTGCCTTCTATGACTGTACGATAACCGCACCTGTCCCTCACATCCAATGATATGGATTCCTACTAACTAATGGTAGGGTAGCACTATCTAAAGGAGGGGGAAAAGAACAAAGACCTTTTGCGTAGGTAGATCGCTCGTAATCTCTTGCTCACAAACTAAAACAATTTTCACACTTCACACATTCCCAAAACAAACACTTTCTTCCAATAAATATTTTCAAAACAAACATTTTGTATACATTCTCAAAGATGCGAGAATCATTACAAAACTTCCGCACTTAGACATTTTCAAAATATTTTCAAACACACACAAACACAAAGCCTTTCAAAAGTGAGCTAGCCATCAAGAGCCCGTAGAAAACTACAGATGAAAAGGGTGCTAACACCTTCCCTTTTCATAACCTACCCCCCTTACTCAGAAAATTCTCAAAGTTCTTTCCTGTTCTTTTGACCCTTTCCTTTATTGGATAAATGAAA
The DNA here is from genome assembly GCA_948472305.1 of Vicia faba. Lineage (NCBI taxonomy): Eukaryota > Viridiplantae > Streptophyta > Magnoliopsida > Fabales > Fabaceae > Vicia > Vicia faba. The sequence goes on from CATIWC010001681.1 coordinate 237,389, forward strand.
AGTCAATGGCGACTCTTGCTATCCTCAACATTTGCGATAAAATGTAAAACCTAAAAGTCAGTTTGCCCATCGTATTATAATATGTTACTCAAAAGGTCGTCAAAGGTAGTATACTAGTTGATCATCTGGCCCATTAACCATTTCCAGAGTATCAACCCATGAAGTTCGACTTTCCAGACGAAGATGTTATGGTTATAGATGATTATGAAATACCAGGACCCGATGAAGGACCTGAACCAAGGACACGTTGGACACTCATGTTTGATGGAGCTTCAAACACGTTGGGGCATGGTATCGGAGTAGTCTTGACTTCTCCAAAGAGTTATCACAAACCTTATGCCGCAAGGTTATGTTTCGACTGCACCAATAATATCACCAAATATGAAGCTTGGATCCTAGGTCTGGAAGCTGCCATTGATCTGAGAATCAAATATCTTAGAGTATTCAGAGACTCTGCATTAGTCACATACCGAGTCAAATGTGAATGGGACACCAAACACCCCAACTTGATTCCATATCGGGATCATGTAATTCACCGAAATTACTTTCAACCACATTCCGCAAGAAGAAAATCAAATGGCAGATGCTCTAGCAACCTCGTCATCCATGTTTAAAGAAACATGGCCTAACCATAAACCGCGCATCGCTATAAGACATTTTGAAGAGCCTGCACATTGCTTCGCTATTGAAGAAGGACTGAATGACAAGCCCTCGTTTTATGACATTAAGGGGTATCTTGAAAAGCAAGAATATCTAGAAAATGCCTCTATCATCGACAAACGAACTATACGAAGGCTATCATCAAAATTCTTTCTGAGTGGTAATGTATTGTACAAAAGAAATTACGATGTGGTGCTACTCGGGTGTATGGAGAAACAAGAAGCAGATACGCTTATGAGGGAAATCCACGAAGGCACTTTTGGAACCCATACAAATGGGCATGCTATGGCAAGAAAAATTCTACGGACAGAGTATTACTGGTTAACAATGGAAGCAGATTGCTTCATTACACAAAAACATGTCACAAATGCCCAATCTATGCTGACAAAATGAATGTGCCACCTACTCCTCTAAATGTCATGAGCTCTCTGTGGCCGTTCTCAATGTGGGGAATTGATATGATAGGTATGTTTGAACCGAAAGCATCTAAGGACACTGATTTATACTAGTCACCATTGATTACTTCACCAAGTAGGTAGAAGCAACATCATATGTAAATGTGACAAGTCAGGTGTGTAGCGGTAGAAATGTTTAAGACTAAGCCATTGGATTGATTAGACTTATACATATCAAAATAAAAATCGCCATCGCGCTTTATTATTTCCAAAGTAATGGGAAAAGAGCGAATAACCCAAAAAGAGGGGGAAATATTCAAGGTAAGGGGGTTGGTTATGCAAAGGGAAGGTATTAGCACCCTAAACATCTACGGTACTCTGCACGAACCTCTTTGTAAAATCTGTACATTTTGGCTATAAAATGTTATATAAAAATAGATGGTGGAGGTGAGAAAAGAAGTATTTTTTATGATTTTTGCACCCGTCGTGGTTGCGAACCTTTAGTGCCTATATACCACCTTCTATGCAATAGGGGATCAGGGTACACGTAGTTCACCTTTAAAAATTTTAAAACATAAGTGTGTTGGTTAATTTTATGAGATAAGACATCATCGTCATTATCCGTGTGGTAAACATACTTACTATCCACAATCATGAGAAAGGAGAATTTGCATCATCTCAAAGTGGAGAATATGATTTGGAAAAAAACAAGAAGAATTTTCAAAAGGAGGGAGAATATTTTTGAAATTAAAGAAGATGAGAGGAGATGAAGAGACTATCCTAAAGTATAAGGTAAAAGCTAGGGATAAGAACCACCTAACAAACAAGAAGCCAATACTTGACATTATGAGTCAAGATAGAATTCCCACTCTTTGGATTGAAACCAAGCAAGAAAAAATACTAGACCTCTTGAGAGAACCAAACTTCAAGTGTATTAAGTCTTCACAAAAATTGGGCAGAGTAACGGATGTATACGGATGAATTCCAGATTACAAACAAAAGTTTGTAATCACAATAACCTGCACACAAAACAAACAAACAACCCAATGTCTTGAGGTAAACCTCAAGAACTCCATACAAAATATCAATTAAGGCCACAAGGTCTCCAACATAGGCCAAGGTTTCTAATTCTAAGTCCAAGAAGTCCAATACTCCATAATGTCAAGGATAGTAACCAAATAGTCCAAGTATCATTAATGTTTTTTATGGTTCATGTTGATTATTAAGTATTTTTAAAAAGAAAAGAAAAGTTCAAGTAATAAAAATAAAAATGACATAAAAGTAAATGCTTAAGTGAGCAAAGATAAAAATATCATGAAATGTAAATGCTAAAGTAAATAGTAGATAAAGTAAAAGCATAAAAATAAAAGCATAAAGTAAAGTCAATTGTTAAGAATTAGTGGTTAGTTGGATGACCATCTTGAAAATTGCATTTGGAACTCATTAGAGGATTGGTAGAACCAAAGCCTCTCAACAACAAGTTGCATTTGCTTTTTGTCAAGTATATCATCCATTTAAGAATTCTCAAAGCAACATTTAATGATCAACGATGTTTAAGTGATCCGCGTTGACCAAAATTTATGAAGATCCATTAGAGGATTGGTAGAACCAAAGCCTATACACAATGAATCTCAATGTTATTGGATCAAAGGGATCAAATTAACATACTTGGGCTTGCAAACATAGGTTTGGACCATGAATGATCATTTATTCGAATCGAGACAAAATTTAGCGCTATGTTAAGCAATCGTAAATGGACTTATGTAGAAGTCGCACCTATTTTGAGACCGGTCAATAGCAATCTATGTATTTTATGTTTGGATAAATGATATAGATATCATCATCCTATAACATGTAATACAATAAGAAAGGGGGATAATATGAAGAGGGAAGGGATTAGAGTTTCAAATATCATCAACATCAGTCGTCCATTTTAATGGATTTGGTTTATCAACCTATCAACATCCAAGACCCAATGATGTTGAAGAATTTGTCTCAATATATGCTCCAAGTCAGCACCACATGCTATTTCAAGAATCAAACAAGAATCGTGTACAAAAGTTTTCAATTACAAGCATTAATCAAAGGTAAAACCCAAAATGCAATCTTAAGTCAAAAATAGTTTTAAAATATGAAAATGACTTGAAAAATTATGAAATTAAAACACTAACTTACTAAAGTCCTATAAAAGTCATAAATAAAATTTGGAGTCCCTGGATTGAGGCGGTTTGCTTTAGAAATGCAAACTTGGAAACTAGAAAGTTTAAGCCTTAAACTAGATGGTTTTGGAAAATAATTTTTGAAAAATATGAAATCACATTGTAAAATTTCAGAAAAATGATTTTTATTGCCTCGACATGTTCAATCACTCCAAACAACTTCATCTCTGATTTTATAGGCATGAAAAGTTAGAACTTTAAATCAATTAATGTGCATGACCAAGCAAAAACCCTAAAAGAGGAAATTAAGTTCACAAATTAATCAACTAGATCCAAACGCCAAAGAAATTTGATGTAAAATAACCTAAATGTCGAGAAAATTAAAAGGATCAAAAAACATATTTTTCTTGAATTTTATCTCAAAAGGAAAAAAGAAATATAAAAATATTTACACAAACTAACAAAATTATTGCAAATAAAAGATATTATGTCCAAATGATTTTTTAAAATGTAACCAAAAATTTTATAAAGTTTTACAAAAAATATTTTCAAGTAATAAACTCAGAGAGGAGTCCAAAAATATTTTTTTCGCATTTTTTTACTTAATAGAAATAGGAAAATAAAATTCAAGATTTAAAAGAAATATTAAAACCCTAATTATTTACATGATTTAATTTAATCAAGAAAAATGATTTAAAAAATGAAATAAAAATCAAAATATGAAAATATAATGAAAAAAGAGTTTAAAATATTTTAATCATAATTTTTGAAGTGAAGAAAATATTAAAAGAAAATTGGAGAAAAAATAGAGAAAATTAAAATATAAAGCCTTTTACACCTGTTGTTTAGAAAATGCATTGTAAAAGATAAATGTATCCATGTTCAATCGGGCAGAGACACGTCATCATCCCTACCAAGCAGCCGTAATCAAAACACGTGCAAGACAGTTTTCAGCAAGGCATCTTCCAGCTTCAATTTCTCTCTTATTATTCAACCATTTGAGATGATTCAACAAGCAAACATGATCACCAAACTTCTAAGAACATCACACATCTTTTAGATTTCAAAAACAAGGCAGGATCAAAGAGAAATTGGAGCTCAAAGTCACTGAAAACGAACTTGAGCATGATTTACAGAAAACTTAAAAACATCAATGGAGCTTGAATCAAACCAATTAAATACATCAGACCAATTGTCTGGCCAGCTAATAACATGTATGCAAGATTTCAAGCATTGATTTAAGCTATCAAACAAGGAATATGGAACTGAATTTTACCTCTTCAAGTGAAAGATAAATTCACTATTGTCTGAATCTAATGATGAGAAATCCAGAGGATCTTGCTTCTTTTGATCCAATTATGAGGAAATGAAAGAGATATGAAAGCTGGAACAAGAATGGGGGCAGCTTCGAAGAGAAGAAAATTTTAACAATGGAGGTTAAGCTTGCTTCGAGAGAGAGAAAGAAATGTGTGTTGTTGACTTTGTGGGGAAGAGAGAAAGAGAGAGAGGTAATAGTTTGCTTCAGATTTTCTTCTTTTTTTTTCAATTGTTGAATCACATTGCCTTTTATAGAGGGAAGAATGAGAGAGTGAGGAATATGATAAGTGAGAGAAAATGAGAGTGAGGTGAGCATGTTGCGTTTTATGTTGTTTTGGGATGAGAAGCATGCATTTTGAATAACAAATGAAGAGTGGGAATTGAGTAAGAAAAGTGTGAGTGATGATCTGGTAGGCCGGAACTTAGTTGGCATGAAATTTTCATGCATTGCCATGCAATTTTTGCTATTCCATGAGAACATATTTATCCCCTTATATCTCCTTCCATAGTGCATGAATCGTGATAAGGTTTGAATAAAAAATGGAGAGGACACTTCATACTCCAACTTTCATGTTCAAAATTTTTCAAAATGAAGCTTGAATCAATGAGATAATTGGCTATGGACATATGCTCACAAACTATTTGATGAAATGCTAGGCCTGATTAGGCATCCTGCACGCGCGTGAGGCCTTGTGTTGGGCAAAAATTCAGCATGCGTGATACTTTCTTCTTTCAATTATATCTCAAAATGTAGGAAGAATTTGGAGAAACTTTCTGAAGCAGAGTTGTTCCTCACATTTAGGGCTTGAACTTTGATGTTGTATATTTTTCAAAATATTGAATATTTCACATAGAAAAGTGGTGATGAAGGCGCGCCCATAACATGTTTGATGAAATGACTGCCTAGCGCGCGTGCCTTGCCTTGTGCTGGGCAAAATTTCAGTTTTTAGCTCAAAATCCTAATCACATATCTTTCTCTACACTTAACCATTTGAGATGATTCTTGAATGAAAAATTAAGAGAAAACTTCAATCTACAACTTTCATGTTTCCAACTTTTTGATTTGAGTCCAAATGGTCATTCAAAAATGGACATGAAGAAGTCAAATTTTTGCATTTTTAACCAAAATTTCACTAAGTGTCAAAATCTTCCAAGCTTCATAACTTTTTTCATTTCATTTTTTTGACTTGTGGCCACTCCTACAAAGTTGGAGAATTTTTCATCCTTTTTCTAGGCATATAAAGTTTGCACATTTTCAATAAAAATTGAGAAAGTTGTAGCCAGTCAAAATTCAGCCCTATGGATACTTAGAAAATTTTCAAAACTTCAAATAACTTCCTTGACAAGTTAACTCTAATTCATACTTCCTCTTGATATTTTTGCACTATTGACCATGAAATATGAGAATAGGGATATTAAATTGATGGTTGACCCAAAAGTCCACTTGGTCAACAACTGATTTTGACTGTCTTCTGACAAAATGACCATTTTACCCCTTTTCATCAATAGAACCCTTTCAAGCCAAAGTTGATGATCAAACTTCCAATGATAGATGCTCATGACTATGTAGATAAGTATGGGATCAATAATTGCCCAAAAATCTAAAGATCTCCTGATTAAACTTCAAACCCTAGTTTTGATCCTCTGTGCTAGGAGATGGTGAGATGAAGGCAACTGTGCCATGACCTATAATATAATATTCCAAAGGACAAAATGCCCACATTTTAAGGTTAGTTAAAAGAATACTTATACAAAGTACACAATTCAAGGCTCTTCAAGGTGCTTGGTGATTCCATAGGCAAACCCTAAGACAGGATGCAGTAAAAGATAAACCCCAAACCTTAATTTGTGATCTGATTGCATTATGATGGTATGAGATGATAGAGGAATCTTAGGGGGGAAAATTGGGGTACAACAAGGTGGTCACCCGATTCATCAAGCAAAATCTCATATGTAGATACGAGGTTCCAAACAGGATCATAAATGATAATGGGTCTAATCTAAACAACAAAATGATGAAAGAATTATGCGACGATTTCAAAATCAAGCATCATAATTATTCACCATATCAACCCAAGATGAATGGGGTCATCGAAGCTACAAACAAAAAAATCAATAAAATCATTCAGAAAATGGTGAAGACATACAAAGATTGACACGAAATGCTTCCATTTGCTTAACATGGCTATTGTACCTCTATACGCACATCAACATGTGCAACTCCTTTTTTTATGGTATATGGCATGGAGGCAGTACTCCCAGTTGAGATAGAAATTCCATAACTCCGGGTTCTAATGGAAACAAAGCTCGAAGAAGCCGATTGGGTTCAAACACTACTTGATCAGATCAACCTCGTTGAAGAGAAATGTTTATCAGTTGTGTTCCATGGTCAATTATATCAGAAACATATGAAGAAATCATTTAACAAGATAGTCCGTCCTTTCATATTCAAAGAGGGAGATCTAGTGCTTAAAAATATCCTGCTACCTCGTCTCAATTCACGTGGTAAATGGACACCCAACTACGAAAGTCCATTTGTGGTGAAAGCAACATTCTCCGGTGGAGGTCTCATCCTCACAATAATGGATGGGGAAGAACTACCGCATTCGACAAATAAAGACGCAGTCAAAAAATACTATGTATAAGAAAGCTCGCTAAGGTCAAACCTTGAACGGGCGACTTAGGTAAAAAGGAGCGTCCCGGTAGATTGAAAATTCGAAAGGGAGATCTAAGCAAAAATTAGGGACATATACAAAAAACTTATCCTGGTGGATTGAAAACCCTAAAGGGCGATCCAAGAAAAAATTAGGGATTTTATCCAAAAGAAATAAAGAACAAAAAGACTGCAATCTGAGAACTGCGACCACAAACCACAAAGAAAGAGTTAGAGCCAAATCATCCAACTCAAAAACAAAGAAGATTGGAAGCTATCAAAATGATATTGGGAAGATAGCAGTAGCAATTATCATTTTCATTGGCATTTAAAGTTTTAAAATTTTCTGTAATTACCTCCTTTCAGGAATTGCGTCTTGTACTCACGTCTATTCAAAGGCATATCAATAAAACTTGTATTTCTCTTCATCTCTCGTGAATCGTGTTTTTTCTTTTTCATACTTGTTTTCAAAATACTATGTTTCTTTTTTTAAATATTGTGTTGAAATCATTTCAAGGATTTGACAAGTAAAAACACTTGATAAAATATCGAAAAACATTTTGGTTAGTAAATATCAAAAGAAGATCCACGTTTGCATCCATGTCTACGCTTATCTCCACGATTACACATGTGCCTATGCTACGCCTATGCCTATGATAAAAACACCAAGATCTATGTTCAAATCAATTCAAAAAGATACCACGATGCCGCAACATACAATATCGGGGGGTTGGTAACTCAAAGCCAATGGTTTAAAAAGGAGAATACAAAATCATTCCCCACAACATTTAGGACATGTATACATGGTTTTCACCAATGTATATTGAGGCATACACACATTCGTTACATATGCATTCCAAACTCCATACTTCCATCCACACTTCCATACACGCGCATCATACACATATATCACACATGGCATTCCTTGAAACCTACTACGAACAAAGCCAATATCTTAGGGCCCTCCATCAGTCCTTACCTCAGTTAGAAACAAATAACCAGTAAAATCCGTGTTCATCTCTGATTTAATTATCTAAGATTTGGATCATTCAAAACAACTTTCTCTATGTTCAAACGTATTGCATCAGTCTCCACACAACAATATGTTTTTCCTTTGCGATCTAGCTCATTGAGTCAGACTCCAAGCAACAATGTTGTGAAATCATCAATTCCACCCATTGTGTCAGTCTCTATGTGTCAATGTGTGAAATTTTCTTTTTAACTTATTGTGTCAGTCTCCACGCATCAATATGTTTTTCCTTTGCGATCTAGCTCATTGTGTCAGACTCCAGGTGACAATGTTATGAAACTAGCAATTCTACCCATTGTGTCAGTCTCTATGTGTCAATGTGTAAAATTTTCTTTTTAACTTATTGTGTCAGTCTCCACGCAGCAATATGTTTTTCCATTGTGATCTAGCTCATTGTGTCAGACTTCAGGCATAAAGGTTGCGAAACTATCAATTCCACCTATTATGTCAATCTTTATGCGTCAATGTGTGAAATTTTCTTTTTAACTTATTGTGTTAGTCTCCACGTAGCAATATGTTTTTCCTTTGTGATCTAGCTCATTGTGTCAGACTCCAGGCAACAATGTTGTGAAATCAGCGATTTCACCCATTGTGCCAGTCTCTATGTGACAATGCGTGAAATTTTCCATATTAAACTTATTGTGTCAGTCTCCATGTAGCAATATGTTTCTCCTTTGCGATCTAGCTCATTGTGTCAGACTCCAAGCAAAAATGTTATGAAATCAGCAATTCCACCCATTGTGTCAGTCTCTATGCGTCAATGTATTAAATTTTCTTTTTAACTTATTGCGTCAGTCTCATGCAGCAACATGTTTTTCCTTTGCGTTCTAGCTCATTGTGTCAGACTCCAGGATGCAATGTTATGAAATCAGCAATTCCACCCATTGTGTCAGTCTCCATGCAATAATGTTGTTATCAAACTTGAACCCGTTGTGCCAGTCTCCATGCAACGATATGTTCTTTCTTCGCGATCTAGCTCATTGCGTCAGCTTCCATACAGCGATGTCATCATCAAACTTTTTTTCAATTGTATCAGTCTCTATAAAAAATGTTATTGTCAAACCTTTTCCATTACATCAGTCTCCATGCAGCAATATTATTATCAAATTTATCTGCAACATAATCCATTGCATCAGTCTCCAGGCATCAATGTTGTTATCAAGTTTCTCCCTCAATTTAGCTCTTTGCGTCAGTCTCCATGTAGCAATGTGTTGTCAAACTTTGTTTTATTCATCCTCTAGGTTTCGATGAATAAACAAAATCAAATAAAAACTTACTACATTAGTCTCCAAGCATTAGTAAGTTAGCTTTGCAAAAAAAACTGGTATCATTTGTCTCCTAGGTTATGGTAAATATTTACAATCTCTTCTAGATACTGAAAAATTGTATGCGTCGTCATGTCTAAATTAAAACTTTGGTTTAAACGCTGGTAAGATGATACATCATCATTTGTACCTATTCTTCACACCCATGGGAACACTGTATAGCATATCCTTTTAAGTCTTTTGGGAAAATTTTGGGGTTTTCCAATATTTAATAAACTTCCGATCAGAACGTGCGAAACCTATGTATTCTCGCATATTCAATCGAAAGATGATTAAATAGGGGCAGTTGTCATACCTTAAATTTTCCCTACCCTTGTATTATATTTAAGGTTATTTTTTATAAATCATATTGTTTAATTTCTATAGAGGTTTAAAACATAGAAGAAGGTGTGAACAATTTTGTTGTAGTTTAAGGGCCCAGTGATTTAAAATGGTATGGCCCATTTATTTTTTCGGTTTAGTTTTTTTTTGTTATGACATTGTTATTGGTCTTTAATTATTGACTACTATTAAACTATACCAATATTGATTTTAATTTAGATAATGAGCTTAAGTTAATCTGAAACAATATGGCCCATTAAGTTTTAAAAGTCTATTTTAGGTATTGAAAAGAAAGATGCATGTTGCAGAAAGAAAAGGCTCACATAGGGTCATGTTGAAAACCCAGTTTTAAGATGAGGTCTATAAAACAAACAGTTTTGTTAAAAGCCCAACAAGCTTAATTGGCATGGCCTAATCAGCTTTTGTTTTTTAGAATCATTTTAGTATAAGCATTATTATTATCATCATTAATATTTTTTTATTATAATTTGTTGTTATTAATAATTACTAGTAATATCATTATTATTATTATTAGAATTATTTTTATTTTTTGTTAAAGGCCCAAACGAACAGGCCCTTTCTTTTTTACATGTTGTTGTTTCAAAAAAAATGTGAGTCTAAGTCACACCAAGATCCAAACATGTCACAAGTCCGGCCCATTTGACTGAGATTTACTATTGAAATCGAAACAAGAGGATTGAAGTTTGTTTTACAGAAAAACAAACTTGTTGTACGAAATCATACGGAATCAGAAATAAAACAATACAAAAATGGAATTAAACATAAATTAAAACTTTGATACATAAACAAAATATAAAAAGAAATAGAATTAAACATCATTTAAATCTTTATACAGAAATCAGACCAATTACAGACAAACTTTCAAAAATATTTCCTAAGCCACAAACCCTATTCAATTCTAAAAAATCAAATTACAGACACATTCAAATCTTCCCTAAAACTTCCAGTTCTAAACGAACCCTATAAAACATAAGACCAAACTACAGAGTAGGGGCGGAGAAGAATCAATACCAAAAAATTATATAGAGAAGAAATTTTGTTACGGAACTGGAGAGAGGAAATCTTGAGAGGCGATGTCTTCTTCACCAATTCGCGACAATCACAAAGCTAGCCTAGGGTTTCAATATCTTAAACCCTAGCTGTTCCACCACCATGCCGTTTCATCACTGCCATCCTAGGAAACCTGCAAAAACCAGAAGGATTAGCAATCCCCAAAGTCAGAAGGAGAACGAACGGGTGCGCGAAGGAATACGAATAGAGGTAAAATCGAAACCTAGCTTTTATTGTGCATGTTGTTTTTCTGATGGAGGGTGTTGGGTGTTGAGGAGGATTTGTTGGCCATCACGGTGGGGTTGGATCTAGAGTTTGGTTTATGTTGAGTGAGACAGAGGAGAGGTAGGAGATGAAGAGGGATAAAAATAAAACAGAATAATGATTCTGTTGTATTATTTTTGTAAAACAAAATATAATATGCTTACTAATCATGTGCATTCTAGCCCACCGTAACAAATGTATTCTTTCAATCATGACCTCCCAGCCCCAATCAAACATTCTAAATCACGCAAGTACATGGTATCCTCATGCGCCCCTCACACGGAGTCCATGCGGACTCCTTAAAGCTTATATTGGGTTGAGCCCAATACTAGTAACACCTATGTAGTCTTTTTTTATTTTACGATTGTGTTATAATCAGCACCCCTTAGCTTTACTTGGGCCTAGTCCAAAATCTGGACTAGGGCCCTACTGTTTGACACCCCCTGTGTTTTACTGGTTAATGCTGAAACGCACCCCTTGGCCTTCTGAGCCTGAATTCAAAATCTGAATTCAGGCCCTTTCTATTAGAACCCCCACCTTTTACTATCCTAATACTTTTTGCACCCCCCTACGTTTTTAAATATTTTTTATAAAAATTATCATGTTATAATTTTTATATTTTCTAATTTTTATTATAATAATTATTATATATATATATTTATATTATATATATCAAACATATTTAAATATTATACTTACTATTATTAATTATTACACAAATTACATAATTTTCTAAATTCATTAAAAACATTATTTTTAATTATTGCATTAAAGCTTATTTTTTATGCATTTAAATAAAATTCCTTTTTAAAATAATTAACATATTAAAAAATACTCAACATATTACAAACTCATTTTTAAAATTAAATCAATTCAATAATCAATTTTCAAAAAGGATTTGCGAGTTTACTGGAATCGACTAAATGTTTATTCTAACAATCTCCGTTATTCATGACACCTAGACTAAACGTGCGGAAAATGCGAATGCTTTGTAATTCATAAAAAACGCAAACCAATTGCAAACTACAAAATGGGACTCTGATTCCTCTTAAGAGGATACGTAGGCATACGATCAAAAATCGTGGCGAGTTCCCCTAATAAATAATTAAAACCCTTTTTCCCCTAATTAAACTTAAAACCCTATTTTCTTAAAGTGTGCTTCTAAACCTAGTATCCTTGCGAACAAGGTAGATAAGGGGTTTCTAACACCTTCCCCTCGTCTAGAACCGAGTCAAACCTAGAATCTCTGGATCTCTTTTAGGGTTATTCCTTTACACCCCTTCCTTTAGGATAAAAATTAAGGCTGGCGACTCTGATTTAAAAACCAGTTGCAACACCCCGTTAGATCATCTACTTACATCAAGCTTTATTATCAACGTCAAGATCAAATGGTACTTATCAATCCAGTCATCTTCTTCTGACTGCAAGTGATGAGATGCTTGAAGACATAGAGGCAATAGCAGAGATGAAACTCGATGGGATCGTTTCCGCATAGCTGTTTTTCTTTGTTTTTCTTTGTATCCCTTTTCTTTTTACGACAATTTCCTCTTACTAGGATTTATGTCTCTTTGTATAAAACTGTTTGTTTATAGACAAATTTTCCAAATCAATACAATCAATTTAAAGTTTGAAACTATTTTTACTTTCTCTATTTTGTCTGTAAAAACGTCCAATGATTATATTGAATGAACATATGCATTTGAATATGATTACTGTTTACAAATATATGCATGAAAACAGGATTAGCGTTTATCAAAGACTCTAGGAGTTGGGATAATGTTTAAGTCATCCAAAAATCTCCACAGAGCAACCTCCATGGAATTATCTCTATAGATCTATCTTCACAAGCTCATCCCCAACAGAGATATATTCCATAACAAGTCTAATAAGCCCTCAAGAAGAAATTGGAGCATCTTCTAGCAGTTCACCTCCATATACTTAATGGATAGCTTGACCTGATCATCATCCCCAATAGGCCCCCTAGCAGATAAGGAAGTTTGATCATTTCCCCGGCCTATAGTGGAGACTTCCTCAGCGCAGCCTATAAAAATCCCCATCAGAGTTTATTTCCTCAACATAGTCTACAAGATTTAATTCCCCAGCGAAGTTTATTAATCTGACGCCATAAATGCCTACCAAAATTCTCTTCTCCAATAGGGTTTAATCAAAGTTGTTATCCCTAGAAGAGTTGCCACGGTATCTGAAACCTGGACAAATAGCACACTGGAGGAATATCCATCTCTCTTATCTCCAGCCAGGGTATGTAAGAATCCAATGTTTCAACAAAAAGAATGATGAACGAATGACTCTCCTTGAATGCCTCTATCCTCAAGCAGAATTTGAAGACATGCAACAGAGTATACCCAAACATAAAGCAAAATTGTTCCCAGCAGAAATTGAAGAATCATTTTCTTCATCCCCAACAACAGTTCAGGATTTATTTTCCCAGTTAGACATTGTTACATGGAGCTACCGATATGCTTCAACGATATATTGCGTTCATATATCATTTCACAATACATCATAGCATATGCATACCGAAATGCATATGATATTCTCATTTATTTTTAGAGCACCATTACACAATGCATTACATACATCATGACACTACATAAATCTAATTTTGTCTTTTTAGGAAAAGTTCGCAAACAGACGAATATCATCAGCAATTTTCAAATAGGTCAGAGATTAATTCCCGAAACAAGACAGGGAAACTATCCATATGACCAGGAAGTGTGAATTCCCGAAACAGGATGGGTTTACCAACAAAAACAGGTCAGGGATTAATTCCTGAAACAAGACGGGGCAACTATCCACATGACCAAACGGTATGAATTCCGAAGCAGGATGAGTTTACCCATGAAAAATAGATTGTAGATTAATTCCCAAAACAGGATGGGGCGACTATCTACATGACCAAATGATTTCCTTCAGAGCCTGAATTCTGACGAGCATCCCATCCCCCCCCCCCCCGAGACTGAATTCTGGCGAGCATTTCCTTCAGAGGTTTATTCTGAAAAGCATCTCCTTCAGGGCTTCATTCTGAAAAGCATCTTCTTCAGAAGTTTATTCTGGAAAGCATTCCCCCCAGAGACTGAATTTTGGCAAGCATTTTCCTTATGAAAAGCATCCTTCAGATACAGTCAGGTGTAGACTCATTCTGATACTCCAATCAATAGTTACGTTGGATGGAATCTGTAAGCCCATCTCCGATAACACTCTATCACCTCTCTGAATGGAATCTTTAAGCCTATTCGATCAGTATAATCAACCAATAGTGTCACTTCATGCACATGTGAGTGCAAATTTCTTGGCACTCGAGTGTTCAATCCTCTTCCACCTTCAGATCAGGAATGGCAGACATGCCAATCTAACTCTTCGGGTTTAAGAAGATTGAACATGGGAAGATGTTATACCCCAAAATTTTACCTCCCATTTTTTAATAAAATTAATTCAAGACACCTCCTTATGCTCCTAGGGTTCTCAATTGCTCAAGAGTACTCAAGGGTTTTGACATACAAGCATCTCTCCTAAGCAATGGCCTGCAATTAGGGTTTTGTGTTTCTCAAATAAAATTGAGTTTTTAATGCCTCAAGTGAGTTTCATGATTCCTCATATGCTTCAAGGTACCCTCATGACAAGTTTCAAGCCTTGCATCACAAGTTTGCTCAGTCAATTGCTCAGATGATTGGAAACCAACTATATTGAACAAAAAGTCAATTGTAGTCAACATACAATCAAACTTCATGATTTTTGGTCAACATCAAGATTTTGAGGTAACATTCATCATTTGATCAAGGGTTGGTCATGATTCATCAAGAAATATCAAGATTCATCAAAAGTAAAAAAATTGCTAAATTAGGAATTTCTTAAGGAGAAGTCAACTGAACTTTGACCAAGCATAACTTTCACGTGCTCGATCAGATTTTTCTCAAACAAAGACCAATTTGAAGTAAATTCAATTATCTACAACTTTGTCTCTCTAAACTCAAGTCCAAAAATGCTTCATTTGAGAGATATGGGCCAAAACATTATAGGTCATTTCAAAAGTCAACAAAAAGACATTTTATGTCAAGGCAACTTACATCAAGATAAATTCTTCAAATGAAAAAATGATCAACATAGAGATTGTAGGGGACATCTTGAGCTTTCCAAAAATTCCAAGATCACTGAAGCTAACAGAAGAAGAACCAATCCCTAAAGCATCCTAAATCGTGCTAGCTAAGTCAAGTTTCAGAGCTCTGAATTTGAACTTCAATAGGTAGATTCCTTCATCAATTCTCTCAAAATTTGTTAATACAATGAAGCTCTCATCATTCTGATACTAGTCGCAACATTTGTTTTCAACTGGAAGTGAGTTTTGGCCATGAATTTTCAAATCCCTATTCAAAACTTTCCTTCTAGTTTTTTGCAAATCGACTGAGCTACACCTTAAATAATTTTTTCGCAAGGCTACGATTGTCTTCTTCTTGATGAGACGAAGCAAATGGCATAGGTCTGAGCTCCTGATTTTACAGTATGAGAAACCTATAATTCGCGTGGTTGGAGGTTGAAGATGACCAATGTGTCATCTCTCAACCAATGATAATACGCCACTTGTTTTTTTTTCAAAATCTAATTTAATATTTGATCCAGTGGTTTATTCACTAAGGACCATGATATGCACAGTGTGCCAGATCCCTTGGATCTGATTACTAACGTGTTTTAATATTCATCCAATGGTCTATGTTTTTTTTTCTTCTGATTTTTATATTTTAATTGATTTAAACTTCAAAAAATCATAGAAAATTCATTTCTGACTCAAAAATTATGAAAAAATTCACAAAATATTTTCAAGTATTCTCTTTCTATTTTTTATTTTTTCATGATTTTATTTTCAGATTTGATATTTTTTATAATTTTTTCCTTATTTTGATTTGTTTATAATTATTTAAAAATACTTTTTGATATTTTAAAATTCTAAAATTTTTTATAAATATCATTTTCCTTATTTCTGACTCTCTAGAATTTTATTTTGATTTCTACTATTTTTTATCTTTTTTCACTTATGTGAGTGATTTTAATTAGTTTAAAGAATAGTTTCCTGTTTTAAAAAATTACCAAAAAATTTAAAAAAAATATTTGAGATCACTTCTGATTTTTCTATAGTCTCTTTAAATTTTTCTTTGATACTTTGAATATAGTTTGCTATTTTACCTTTTATTTTCATTTTAAAAACAATTTAAAAATCATTTTCCTTTTTATTTTATTCATTAAATGCAATTTTTTTTAATATATGTTCTGGCTATGTGATTGTTGATCATGAACTTCATTAACATCATTGGATCTTGGGTGTTAAGTTTAACTCCACCAAAATGGATGGATGATTTTAATGATAGTTTGATTAAAAAATTTTATTCAAATATTTCTCCTCCCTCTTCATCTTATCCTTTTCTTACATGTGCCACATGTTGTTAGAGGATGATTCATATATCATCTCTCCAAACATATGGCACATAGATTGCTATTGACCAGCCTTAAAATAGGTGCAACTTCTATATAAGTCCACTTACGATTGCTTAATATATCGCTAAATTTTGTCCTGATTCGAGAAATGATCGTTCGTGGCCCAAACTTATGTTTGCAAGTCCAAGTATCTTTAATTTGAAATCTTTGATCCAATAACTTTGAGGTTCATTGTTAGGAGGCTTTGGTCTTATCAATCCTCTAATGAATCTTCATAAACTTTGGTCTAAGTGAATCACTTAAACATCGTTGATCATTTATTGTCGCCTCGAGATTTTGAAATGAATGATATACTTGACAAAAAGCAAATGAAACTTGTTGTTGAGAGGCTTTGATTTTATCAATCTTCTAATGAGTTTTCAAATGCAAGATTCAAGATGGTCATTAAACTAACCTCTAATTTCTAACCCATTAGCAATTGACTTTTATTTTTATGCTTTTACTTTACGCCTTTACTTTTATGTACCATTTATTTTAGCATTTACATTTCATGCTATTTTCTTCTTTGCTCACTTGAGCATTTATCTTTATGTCTTTTTATTTTGCTCAGTTGAGCTTTTCATTTTCTTTTTGAAGATACCTAATAATCAACTTGAACAATAAGAAACTTTAATGTTACCTGGACTATTTGGTTACTATCCTTGGCATTTTGGAATTATGGACTTCTTGGACTTAGAATTAGAGACCTTGACCTACCTTGAGACCTTGTAACTTCTATTGCTATTTAGTCTGGATTTCTTGGGGTTTACCCCAAGAGATTGGGTTGTTTGTTTTCTTTGTGTGTAGGTTATTCTGATTATAAGCTTTGCCTGTGGTTGGGAATTCATTTGTATACAGCCGTTACTCTGCCCAATTTTTGTGAATACATAATGCATTTGAAGATGGATTTTCTTAAGAGGTTCATTATCTTTGCTTGTTTGTTTCAATCCAAAGGATGGGAATTCTACATTGACTCATTGTGTCAAATGTTGGCTTCTTGTTGGTTAGACGTTTCTTTTCCCTAGCTTTTACCTTATGCTTTAGGATAGTCCCTTCATCTCCTCCCATCTTCTTTAATTTCAAAAATCTTCTCCCTCCTTTTCAAAACTATTCCTGTTTTCTAAACTTGAATTGCTTTCCTAATAAACTTGGACTTAGGTCCATGCATTTTCGAAATGTTTTCTTAATCAAACTCGAAATAACTTAATAATACTTTGACATTTTTATGAGAAGACTAAAAGTCAACCAATATCATTCAAACCATTTTGCCACTTTGGCTCTTTTATTTTAAAATTTTCCTCAAAAGATTAGACTCTTATCAATCCTTGTAGTGATGCGAGCTACTATACTTCTATGATATATAGTGAAGTGAGATATTTTCCACTCGGGTGTTGAGCGAGGCTTTGTTGATTTTAAAATCCAAGCCATATACTCCACTATGAGATGAAGTAAATTCTCCTTTCTCATAATCGTGGGTAGTAAGTATGTTCTTCCACTCGGATACGACAATGATGTCTTATCTCTTAAAATCAACCAACACACTTGTGTTATTTTTTAATTTTAAAAGGTGAACTACGAGTACCCTAATACCCTATTACACGGAAGGTGGTACGTAGGCACTAAAGATTCACAACCGCGGCGGGTGCAAAAATTGTAAAATATATTTCTTTTCTCACCTCCACCATCTATTTTGTATACAACATTTATAGCCAAAATACACAAATTTTCAAAGAGGTTCCTGCGGAGTACCGTAGATGTTTAGGGTGATAATACCTTCCCTTTGCATAACTAACCCCCAAACTTAGATGCTCCCTCCCTCTTTTTAGGTTATTCTCTCTTTTCTCATTCCTTTGAAAACAATAAAGTGTGGTGGCGATTTTTATTTGATCTGTGCGATTCAAGTCAATCCAATGGATTAGTCTCAACATTTCTACCACTACAGAAAAAATGGAAACTCCGTTGGGGAAAGATTGACCAATTGTTGGTCCATCCCTAAGTGGGTTGAGCCTATCTTTGTTTAGTTGTGTATGTGTTATTATTTGTTGTATATTATATGTTGTATATATGTTTGTCTGGATTTTCCTGGTTTTCAGGGTGCTTGGTGATTTCTCATAAGTCCTCTACACGGACTTGGGCAAACTTAAGATAGGACGAGCGGTATAGTCAGTTAACTTTGAGGGAGTAATCCTAAAAAAGGAGGCATGAGATCCCCCACTCAGTGAAGGCCCCTTTTACTGTAGTGTCGTTTACCGAGTAATCGAGAAGATGTGTTGCTTTCGACTTGGGAGCCTGCTGAAGTTGAGGACCATATAACTCTTAACCTATCTTGGTCTTTTAGGTGTAGTGCAGAAACTATGATGGAGTAATTCGAAAATGGTTGTCACGCGAAACTACACTCAGACGAGTTTTTCCTGAGAATATTACTAATTACTGAGTCAAATGGGACGTTGATAATATCTGAAGGAAGTATGTAGACTTTGGGAACCTCTTAGAACCTTGTTCGACAGGTGATAAACTATTAGACCATACCTTTTGGGTAGTACCTTTGACCTCATGCTCGTGACGTCGAACATATGAACCCCATGTTTGTGATCTTGTATGTGATTGTTGTATCATACATTCATGCACCCATGAGCATCCTTTAAAACTTTTGTTTCAAGAGAATTAAAGTTGACCTTTTTCAAATATCTCAGGTATTGTTTGACCATGGATTCTGGAAAAAGAAAGACTCGAAATTACAGTTTCAAGAATCCTAAGATAGATGATTTGATGAGTCTGATTCCCGAGATCGAGAGTTCTATAGATTTTCAGAAGAAGTATGGATCCATCGTATCTCTTATGAAGCTCAGGATGAATGAGGGTATTCTCTCGACTCTGGTCTAGTTCTATGATCCGGTGTATCAATGTTTTACTTTCCTTGATTATCAGTTGATGCATACATTGGAGGAGTATTCTTACCTACTGGGTTTACCTGTTATCGATCGTGTTCCTGTAACCGGTTTGGAAAAGGAGCCAAAGTCTCATGAGATTGCTGTTATGGTTCATTTGGGGAAGTCTGAGATTGAGGCCCACATGACTACCAAAGGAGGAATCAGAGGATTACCCGCTTAATTTTCATTGGAGAAAGCTTGTTAGTTTGTTAGGATGAAGAGTACGATTGCTTTTGAGGCCATCTTTGCTCTGCTTGCTTATGGGTTGTTCTTATTTCCTAACGTCAACAAATTTGTGAATATCAACACCATCAGTATCTTTTTGATTGGAAACCCAATTCATACCTTATTAGGAGATGCTTATTACTCCACTCATCTTCGGGATTCTTATCATGGAAGGATGATCATTTATTGCACGCCTTTATTGTATCAGTGGTTTATTTCTCACTTACCTCGGTCTGGTGCTTTCTAGGATGTCAAGAAGGAACCTCGTTGGGCTCCGAAGATTATGACTCTCACTCATTCTGACATTGTTTAGTATCATCAAGCTTACTATGATGTGGAGATTGTCAATAGTTATGGTAGCTTCCCCAATGTACCTCTTCTTGGTACAAAGGGAGGAATTAACTACAATCTTGTTCTTGCACGACGACAGCTTGGATATCCGATGAAAGATAAGTCAAATAGTATTCATCTGAGTGGTTTCTTACTTAAAAAAGGAGAGGATCATAAGGAAGCTAAGAAGGAGATTGCAAAGGCTTGGCGCCACATTCACAGGAAGAGTAGAAAGGACTTGAGACCTAGAGGAGCTATATCTTTGGAGCCTTATCTCCAGTGGGTACATGCAAGGGCAATCCAGTTGAAGATTCCATATTCACGTGAGGAACCTTTACCTGGTATGTTTGTGAAGACTACTCCTCCCCATTTTGATGACATGGAAGAGCTTCAGCTTACCCTAGTTAGGATGCAGCAGGAGAAGGAGGCTTGGAAGAACAAGTGTCAGACTTTAGAGATGTCCTACTGAGCAGATCTAAAAGAGAAGGATGACCTGATCGAGATTCTTGAGAGTCGTGCTATAGAGATGATGGAGAGGCAAGAGGATTTATTTTCCTCTAGTGCTCGATCAGAACTTAGTCACTCACTTCCTGACTCTGGTGATTGGAAAAAGGTCGTTGACAGGTATGTAGAAGAGAACAAGGAGTTGAAGGCTAAGATTGCAAGACTCGCAAGAAAGCATCAACGTGTGGGGTTATCTTTTTCAGCTTTGCCTTCATATGATTTTAGATTCATTTTGAAGTTATTATAATGAGATTTTAAGTATTTCAAAATGTGTTAGTACTTTAGTATTTGCAAATTGTCTATAATTCTTGGAGTCCCTTGAAATATTAATAATAATAAAATATATCATGTGTATTGCATATTGTGATATGGTGGGAGAACTGACTTGAGGTTTTTGCGTTTCGTCGCAAATGTTTTGGTTTAGCAAGAGTTGCCACCGACTTTTATTTTATCCAAAAGGAAAGGTAAAAAAGCACAGGAAAGACCTTTGAGATGTTTTCTTGAGTTCGGGGGGTAGATTTTGAAAAGGGAAGGTGCTAGAACCCTTTTCATCCATGGTTTTCCATGGGCTCTTAGTTACTTTCCTAGATCACTTGCTTTGATTTTGCAATTGTTTGAAATGGTGCTTTGTGTTTGGTGTGATTTTGAATGTATTTTGAAAAGAGGCCCTTCGTTTAGGCAATCTTTGTAATGATTCTCGTTCGTAAGAGTGTATACAAAGATGTTTATCTTTTGAAAAATGTTTCAATGTTTTGAAAGTTGTTTTGGAAATGTTTTAAAATGTGTGTGTTTGTTTAAAAATAGCAAGGATTTGTTTTGAAGAGAGCAAGTAACTAGGAACTATCTACCCTACTCAAATGTCTTTCCTATGTATTTTTATTCCTTTGACATTGTTGATTTACCATTGATTTGGTAAACAACCCTATCTTTGGATGTTAAACGGGACGGGTGTGGGTCATCGTATGACCATGATAGCAAGGTTGCCAAGTATCTTTAGCATTTTGAGGGACTAAGATCATTTGTTTAGGAAACTTTTGTATAGCGTCATTGAGGGACTATGATCTTTTGTTTTGTTTTGTTTTGCCAAGATACTTTGCATGCATACCGTGGCCATTTTAAATTAGGCAACAAAGTGGGTGAAACCCTAAGGGTGTTTGTGTGCGGGTGTGTTTGATTGCATGCATGATTTTATCTTGAATTAGGATTTTCTATTTCATTGATTTTATCTTGCCATACATGTCCTAATTACTAGCATTTACATTTTTAAAAGCAATAAAATGCAGAAATGTAAAATCCTACGCCATTACAATAATTAGGGGGTGGGGGATACACACTTATACATGGGGATGGTTCAACGAGAAAAATAAAGAAAAATAAAAAAAATAACAAGGGGAAGAAAAAGATAAAGAGAGAGGGGGCTAGCACGCTGCTGAGAGGAAGTCAGAAGTTCTGACCCAGGCCTGCTGCAGGATATCAACCTGTTAGTGAAAATGTGTGGGTCAGAACTTATGGCCCTGGTGCGCTACAAAACAGAAACCTGATAGTGGGGAGGTCAGAACTTCTGACTCCCATGCGCTGCAAAACAAAAATCTGTTAGTGGGGAAGTCAGAAGTTATGACCCTGCTGGAAGCACAATAATTTTCAGAAGTTCTGATATTATTGATGACAAAACCGGCCTCAGAAGTGTTGGCGTCAAAGTCAGAGCTTGGTTTCCCCCTGTGCTAGTCAGAACATCTGCAGTTTGATTATTTTTCCATAAAACAGAAGGCATGCCTAGGACAGTCTCAGCAAGTGTCATAGCATTTCAGGAGACAGAACCAAAAAGGTCATAGGCAAGTTCTACACTGATTCACTTCCTACTTAAGCATACAGAGGCGTGAAAAACCTCAAAATATGTACAGCAGCATGATATCTACATTGTGTTTATTGAGCATGCAAATCTGATGATGCTTAGCAGCATGGTGAGAGTCAGCAGGTGCTTACCTTGTTGTTGGAAGAAAAACTGTGAATTGGAGCTAGCTTTAGCTCTGATGGTGTTCTGGACAGGTTCTTTTTTTGAATGGGTGGATAGAGAGTATATATATGGTCAGAAACTGTATGGGCATCTTTCTTTGGTCAAGAAACAGATTGGGCACAAATGAGATTTGGAGGCAAAGAGATTCCAAGGTTGTGTTCAAAGCTCTTTGAAACACTAGGAATTTTGGCAGAGTTTCACAATGTTTTCTTGCTAGAATTTTCTGTTTCTCTTCTAGCAATTTTTCTGGGTTTTTGACCGGGGTTTTTCAATGGATTATGGTGCTCTATTTATAGGCAAAGCTTTGTGAATTTTTTAAACGTTAAAAGGCGCCAATACCGTGCAGTAGGTGTTAACTTGTTCTTGAAGGAAGTTTATGGAAAGTTGTGATGATGGACAGCTTTTCAGCCTAGGCTGGAACAGTAGGCGAGGATTAAGGGAAAGTGACACCCATAGGTGAAAAGTGGCGCATAGATCCATGCCTAAACCTACACGAGGGTGTTACTATGCCACATATGGAGAGACCCCTTGGATGAATGCTCAAAAGTGGTTGTGAGCATTAATGAGCATTAAATGGTGATAAGATTTGTCAAAAAAAAATCAGAAATCTTGTAATAGGGGATTTTGCATCATTACCTAAATCTGAGCCAGCAGTTCTGCTTCACCAAAAACAACGCAAACCGAGTTCTGATCTTGGCCTCCTGCTGCCTCGGCAAATTTTGAGGGTTCTCCAGACTTTCTAGCATGTTCATTGGATTTGCTTCTGAAAATTCTGGACTTAGAGATCCTGTTTCAGTGTAAAACCCACTCTTCTGACCCCTTCATCTTCTGATTCCAGCATGTTCTGAAGGAGCCCTCAGGCTTCTTTGCTTTCTTTGCATTCTTATAGCAAACTCTGGCTGAACTTGTGTAACTATTGAAAGAGCCATGTTCTGTTTGAAGATTACGTGTTGAACCAAGTTTGCAACCTCTAACTGAGTTGGTGTAGCTGTTGAAGAGCCACCTTCTGACTGAATGTTATATGCTGAGCCAAGTTTGCAACTTCTGACCGTTTCTGCCTGGAGGTTGGTTCAGAAGTTCTGAAGTGCCATTTTTCTTAAATACTTAGAAAATCTCAAGTACTTAGAAATTTGGTTTTTGAATCTTAGCTGGAATATACTTCCCATTTCAAGCATGTTTTGCTGAAATAAGATTTTTTGGGATTTGATTTTAATCAAGAGGTCAAGGTTTGGCCTTTCAGCGCAGATGACTGTTTTGCCCTTGGGAGTGATCTTCATGAAAAATTTGTAATCCAAAGCTTGGGATTGGATGGGGAGTAAACCTGAGAAAAATGAGAGGGCAAATTTTGGGGTACAACAGTTGCCCCTGTTCAATTTTCTTGGACCTGAAGAGTTAGATTGGCGAGTTCTGTCGTTCATGACTCGAAGGTAAAAGATGATTGGACACTAGAGTGCCCGTAAATTTGCACTCGACAAAGTGTTGCTGAGGGAATGGGCTTAAAGATGCCATTTGGAGAGGGGATAGATTCTTGTTGGAGATGGGCTTGTAGATGCCATCCAAGAATGTTTGTTGAACTGTTAGTCGTAAGTCAAAAGAATGAGCATCCGAATGGTGTCCGTATCTAGAACGTATCTAATCTGTATCTGGAGACTGAACCTGAATAAGTATCAGGATGGCATCCGTATTTGGAGCGTATCTGAACTGTATCTGAAAGCTGAGACTGAATGAGTATCAGGATGTCATCCATATCTGGTGCGTATCTGAACTATCTCTAGAAGGAATCTGGAATAAGTATCAGGATGTCAGCCATATCTGGAGCATATCTGAACTATCTCTAGAAGGAAATCTGGAATAAGTATCAGGATGCCATCCATTTCTGGAGCGTATCTGAGTTATCTCTAGAAGGAATCTGGAATAAGTATCAGGATGTCAGCCATATCTGGAGCGTATCTGAACTATCTCTAGAAGGAAATCTGGAATAAGTATCAAGATGTCAGCCATATCTGGAGCGTATCTGAACTATCTCTAGAAGGAAATCTGGAATAAGTATCAGGATGTCTGCCATGTCTCGAGCGTATCTAAACTATCTCTAGAAGGAAATCTGGAATAAGTATCAGGATGTCATCCATATTTGGAGCGTATCTGAACTATATCTAGAAGGAAATATGGAATAATTATCAGGATGTCATCCATTTCGGGAGCGTATCTGAACTATCTCTAGAAGGAATCTGGAATAAGTATCAGGATGTCAGCCATATCTGGAGCGTATCTGAACTATCTCTAGAAGGGAATCTGGAATAAGTATAGTTGAGGGAATGGGCTTAAAGATGCCATTTGGTGAGGTGATAGAACCTTGTTGGAGATGGGCTTGTAGATACCATCCAAGAATGTTTATTGAACTGTAAGTTGTAAGTCAAAAGAATAAGTATCAAAATGGTGTCCGTATTTGGAACGTATCTGAATTGTATCTGGAGACTGAATTTGAATGAGCAACAGAATAGAATCCGTGTCTGGAGCGTCTCTGAGCTGGGGAAAATCAGAATAAGTGACAGAATGGCAACCGTGTCTGGAGCGTATCTGGATTAGGATCTGAATAAGTAGTAGAATGACTTTCGTGTCTGGAGTGTATCTGTACTGTAATCTGAAAGCTGAATCTGAATGAGTATCAGGATGGCATTCGTATCTGGAGCGTATCTGAACTGTATCTGGACTTGAAATCTGAATAAGTATCAGAATGACTTCCGTGTCTGGAGTGTATTTGTACTGTATCTGAGGGTTGAGATTTGCATGAGTAGCAGAATGACTTTCGTGTCTGGAGTGTATTTGTACTGTATCTGAAATCTTTGAACATTGTTAATGGTAGTTGTTAATCTTATCCTGAAAAGGGTAAAATGTTAGCTGAAACACAAAGTTATGTTGCATGAAATGTATGATGCAATAAATGTGTTTTGTCAATGTTTATGATATATGAATGTAATGTATGCGTATATAAGCTGATTAGCTGTTTTGCTGAGGAAAATAAATCCTTGACTGCTGTCGGGGAAAATAAATCCTTGATTGTTGAGGATGAGAAATCCTTGGAGACTGTTGGGGATTAAGAATCCTTGATGACTTCCTGGGGATATAGAGATCCTTCATGTCTTGAAGTTGGAGTATTGACAAAAAAATCCGTTGTAAGAGTAATGCCATGTACTACTTGAGTAATCTGCTTGGAGGATCCAGAGAACTTTGATGATGTCTAATGGGATTACACAAAGGAAATCCTTGTTCTGCTGGGAAATAAGAATGAGAATCTTCATTCTGTTGGGGAGCAATGAAAACTCTGTGGGGAAGAAAGCTATCCTGCTGGGGAGTAATGAAGACTCTGAGAAAAAGCTTATTCTTGTTTGGAAAAAGTTCAGGAGTTTGGGTTGTCTGCCACTCTACTGGGGGGTTATCAGAGGCTGTTGTCCGATTTGTTTTCAGGCTTCAAGATAACTCGTTGGGGAATTTGGAGAAACTGGATGGTCTCCACTGGGGATTAATGACAAGAGTCTTTTGTTCTGTCTGGGAGCAATAGAAATTCTGTGAAAAAGTCTTATTCTGGGGATTATAGAGTAGTCTACAGGAGAAGCGGAGTTGTGGTCCTTTGATTTGTAGTAGTCAGAGAGACAAACTCAAGCTGGGGAGAGGTTTTCAGAGGTTAAACTCTTGCTAGGAAATCATCCTATGAGAAATACTTTGGGGAGATTTGTCACTACCCCTAGTAGCGAGTGTTTCTGGCACTGCCTGGAAATGTTTGACTGTATGTAACCCCTTGCTGAGTTTTGAGGTTAATGTCCCAAGTGACGCAGATGGAGATTTGCCCCTGGTTACTCTGCACTTTGAGAGATTTCTTGAAATCTTGACTGGATTGCCCCAGGTGTGC
This sequence comes from Vicia faba, assembly GCA_948472305.1. NCBI lineage: Eukaryota > Viridiplantae > Streptophyta > Magnoliopsida > Fabales > Fabaceae > Vicia > Vicia faba. The sequence goes on from CATIWC010001681.1 coordinate 263,978, forward strand.
TGGATAGTGGCATGAGCGTCATCCTTCTTGAATTGATTTTGTTCATTGAGAGAGATTTCGTTCACTGGATATTTGTTGTGTGAATTTCTTTGCTGTTCAAACAAATAGCCATATGCAAACAGTGATATTTAAATAATGCAAAGTTTATGCTTGCCTTGAAATTTTGAAAAATACGTTTCTGAAAGTAAAGGAATTTTGTAAGAAAATCCAATCTCAGGATTCAGAGCAAAGCCTTATAGGAGTCAGGATACCTTTTGTAACAGTATGTTTTCGAACTAACTCATGCTTCAATTAGGACTTTTGAAGGGTTGTAACGTGGCTTGGTTCACGGTTTAAAAAGCAAAGGATAAAGGCTCAAAGTGTATTTGTACCCGCCCGTTCTTCGTGATGTTCTTCAGTCCTAAACTCAGTTAATTGTGCGTTTTGAATTCCAATTGAGTCTGGAATGATATTTTGGTGATTGTTCAAGTAAGTTAAGTTTGTTGGAAGGCAGTCATTTTTGCAACATTCTTTCGCGTTGTTGAGGATTTGTAATGACCTCTTACTTTTGATTTGTTATCCCTAATTTTTGCCTGACTATTCTTGCTTTGAGATTACAGTCAGCGGGATGCCCCGGTTTTCTTTAAGTCTCCTTTGTAGGTTTTGACTTAGTGGGCTTTTGTTTTTGAGAGATAATGATTGCCTATGTGATAGGGAACCATCACCCTCTTTCGATTCCAGAGGAATGTTTTTAATGTCATTCGTTGTATTATGAAATGAGAGGTTGCGGCTTAATGCGCGTTTGAATTAACTGAGAGACTATCATGCCCCAGGTTTTGATTAAAGGTTTCAATTTGTGTTTAAAACAGAAACTTCTACTTCTTTGGCTCATAAGGGGTTGACTAGGGATTATCCTCCTTATAACTCCAATGTTTAGGATTTGAAAGAACGCTTGTACATCGTCCGCAAGGTCTGCTCAAAAGCATATTGTATGAGATTATGGCATTGTTTTCATCATCCTCCCTCTAAAGGCTTGTAACTTTTAGCAAGAGTTGAATGTCATAAAGTGAATAAAAAGCATAGTTTAAATGTAACTAAAATGAAATAATTCAAGACAAACATACGTAATGCATTAATGAAACAAAGTTTGACATTAACGGATAATTGTTTGAATAACAAAAGAGAAATTACAACTTGAAAATTCAAATGAAAAGAAGCCTCTTTGTCTGAACTTGTCACTTTGGGTGGTGAGCCTCTGAAGGATGACAAAAAAATTCAGTCTGGCCATCTTGTGTGAACTCTAGCATTCCTTTGTCGACTAGGTTTTGAATTTTATACTTCAACGCCCAACAATTGTTTGTATCATGTCCCGGACTATCAGAATGATAGGCACACCTGGAATCCGGGTTGTAGCTGGGAGAAGAAGTTTTGGGTTTTGGAGTAGGTCTTATTAGTGTAATCAAATTCATCCTCAACAAGTGTTGCAAAGCTTGGGACAGCGGTATGTTGATGTTGGTAAAGTGTCTTTTGGACACGCTTTGCCTTTGCTGATTTTCCGGTTGATGTTGATGAAGTCGTTGTTGGGCTCATGACTTGGAAGCAAATTCGGAAAGTCTTCTCTCCCTTAAACCGGCTTCTTGTCTTATGGGAGGCTGAATGATGAGCTGATCCCCAATTCTAGATGTTTTCCCTATTTGGTTACATCCGTCTTGACGAAGCTTGTTGATGAGGACTCTTAGCTCTTCTTGTCCTTGAGCCAGGTTTTGAATAAGAGCCATCTGGCCCACCAGTTGTCCCATCATCTGGACTTTCATTGTTGCCATTTTAATTTGTACTCTTTCCAACTGATCATCCTTGGTGACCTCCGGATTCCCCATGACCATGCCCCTTGTGAGGAGAGCCTTCACCTCTTCCTGCCCCTTGGATAGGTTCCAGAACATTTCTCGAAGTTGAGCGTTTTGAACCTGGATGTCCTTGATAGTCTGTTCTAGAGCCATCTCTACTGAAATAAACAGTAGGGAGATAAGGAGACTTGTAGCAAAGACCTGTTTATGCTTATGATGAATGATATGTATTCATGCAATGTTTTCAAGGATTTGAAAATTCAAATTTATTTCAAAAAAAGAAACACACGTTATATTAATAAAAATAGAATTTGAGTACATCAATGCCCCTAGGGCAAAATAGTACCAAATTCTAAGATAAAAAGACATTGCGCATCTTATTTGGTGTAATGTAGGTGTTGAGAGTTTGCTCTTCGTGAAGTAACCGAGTGAGTTACAAAACCTTTTTCTCGCTTGCGTGGAATTGGGCTTCAAAAGTATCGCGTTCTCCCTTGAGCTGTATCCAACTCCTTTGTAAGTCTTCGAGTGATGTTGGCATGTCAGGATGTAGGAGGGTGTATGGAACCTCTCCTTCCTTAACAGACTCTATAATCACTGGGAGAATGGAGGGGTAGGGCATCATAATACTTTGGGCGCGGGTTCATACCTACTTGAGGTAAGGCTCAAGGGGGATGGAATTCGTGTGTCCCAAGGTTTTACTGTCTACCTTGTTGGGCATCCTCCAAGCTCGGATGAACCTTTGTCGAAGTCCTTGATTATCGTTGTCGAAGTCGAAAACGAAGCCTTGAATCAGAATATCATGTGGGCCATCCCCTCGGGCATAACCAAACTATCTTAGAGCCAAGCAGGGGTTGTAGGTGATGCATCCCCTAATGCCAAGTAGAGGGACATTAGGGAATTCCCCACAACGGTCGACAATGATAACATTCTCCTTGGATCAAGAACACCAATGAATGTCTGAATGTGTAAGAGTCATCAATCGTTGTGATCACCTCAAACCTTGCTCATTCTTCAAGACTGATTGGGGAAGATGAGAAATAAACCATCATGCCGGTAGAGGAGTGCAACACATGAGAACACCTCTTTTCCTCATTGTATGAGTGTGAAAAGAGTGTAAGATATCTCCAAGCAAAGTAGGCACCGGATTGCGTGACATGAAGATTTTGACAGCACTCACATCTATGAGTTGGTCAGGATTAGGAAACAAGACCATCCCATATATGAGAAGAGCTACAATCTCTTCAAAAGCTTGTAAGTCCAAGGAGTTCCAACAACTTTGGGCCTTCTCAAACAAGAACTTTGCTAAGAAGCCTTTGACACCACTTCTAGTTTCCCAATGGGTTATGACATCAAATGAATGCAAATGCAGGGCTTGAGCAATCTCTTCTGGCTTTGGATCTCTTTCCGTACCATTGAAAGGTAGTTGATTGAGAATAGGAATCCTTAAGAGTTGAGAAAATTCCTCCAAAGTAGGCACAAGCTGGTAGTCAGGAAATATGAAGCAGTGATTCAAATGGTCAAAGAACTGGAAAAGAACTTTCATCATCTCTTCCTTTGTGTTGGAAGTGACTAAGTTGAGAAGACGACCATGCCTCTCGATGAATGGAGAGTTCTCAGGAATCCTTGAAGCTAGCTCCTTTAGTTGTGGAGGAATTCTTACAAGGTTTACTTGGATAGTTTTCCTGCGAAGTGAATCCATAACCTACAAAACAGGAACAAAGATGAATTTCCAAAATCCTTGAAATGGTTAGTGGATGCATATGATGCTTTATGATGTCCATGATGTTATGCACAAGTATATATGTACAAGAAAATCTCACAAGTTCCTAGCTTAGGCTTGCATGAGGTTTCATAGGTAAGTACCCTCTTGAAGTTTAGTTGGCTCAACCTGTCCTAGTAAATAGTAATCGGGTTCTAAGGAGCTCAATATCACTAGATTGTTTCCTTGTTCATGTTTCAATTCAGCCTCTTTACTGGCGACCGAAATATTCCAGGGAAGCAACCCTCAATGAGTGTAGTATCGAGTATCTACCAACTTCGGACTGCACCAAAGTCGGTCATCTCACTACATCCTAAAAGGCCAAGTTAGTCAAGTAAAGGTTCTAGAAGTTCGTTAGTGCTTCATGACATCACTCAGCGGCCCCGTATTCTCTTTGATTGATTCAAAGGCTACCGGTACCCACAAATATGTCACACTAACATATCTATTTCTTAGACCGTGTCGGTATACTCCGCACAGTTTCCACAACGTATTGCTATTTACCTATAAATGTTTCCCAAATCCGAGTAGAGGATTCAAACCCAAACAATAGAACCAAAGTGTAAAGCAAACAAGGCAGACATGGTAAGCAAATAAAGGTGATCTAAATCCTAAGGTAACCCCACTTTTATGATAATTCCCCAGCAGAGTCGCCAGTTCTGTGATACGGTGGGAGAACTGACTTGAGGTTTTTGCGTTTCGTCGCAAATGTTTCGGTTTAGCAAGAGTCGCCACCGACTTTTATTTTATCCAAAAGGAAAGGTAAAAAAGCACAGGAAAGACCTTTGAGATGTTTTCTTGAGTTCGGGGGGGTAGATTATGAAAAGGGAAGGTGCTAGCACCCTTTTCATCCATGGTTTTCCATGGGCTCTTAGTTACTTGCCTAGATCACTTGCTTTGCTTTTGCAATTGTTTGAAATGGTACTTTGTGTTTGGTGTGATTTTGAATGTATTTTGAAAAGAGGCCCTTCGTTTAGGCAATCTTTGTAATGACTCTCGTTCGTAAGAGTGTATACAAAGATGTTTATATTTTGAAAAATGTTTCAATATTTTGAAAGTTGTTTTGGAAATGTTTTGAAAGTTGTTTTGGAAATGTTTTGAAATGTGTGTGTTTGTTTGAAAATAGCAAGGATTTGTTTTGAAGAGAGCAAGTAACTAGGAACTATCTACCCTACTCAAATGTCTTTCCTATGTATTTTTATTCCTTTGACATTGTTGATTTACCATTGATTTGGTAAACAACCCTATCTTTGGATGTTAAACGGGACGAGCGTGGGTCATCGTATGACCATCATAGCAATGTTGCCAAGTATCTTTAGCATTTTGAGGGACTAAGATCATTTGTTTAGGAAACTTTTGTATAGCGTCATCGAGGGACTATGATCTTTTATTTTGTTTTGTTTTGCCAAGATACTTTGAATGCATACCATGGCCATTTTAAATTAGGCAACCAAGTGGGTGAAACCCTAAGGGTGTTTGTGTACGGGTGTGTTTGATTGCATGCATGATTTTATCTTGAATTAGGATTTTCTATTTCATTGATTTTATCTTGTCATACATGTCCTAGTTACTAGCATTTACATTTTTTAAAGCAATAAAATGCGGAAATGTAAAATCCTACGCTATTACAATAATTAGGGGGGTGGGGGATACACACTTATACATGGGGATGGTTCAACGAGAAAAATAAAGAAAAATAAGAAAAAAATAACAAGGGGAAGAAAAAGAGAAAGAGAAAGGGGGCTAGCGTGCTGCTGAGAGGAAGTCAGAAGTTCTGACCCAGGCCTGCTGTAGGATATCAACCTGTTAGTGAAAATGTGTGGGTCAGAACTTCTGGCCCTGGTGCGCTGCAAAACAGAAACCTGTTAGTGGGGAGGTCAGAACTTCTGACTCCCATGTGCTGCAAATCAGAAATCTGTTAGTGGGGAAGTCAGAAGTTCAGACCCTGTTGGAAGCACAATAATTTTCAGAAGTTCTGATATTATTGATGACAAAACAGGCCTTAAAAGTGTTGGCGTCAAAGTCAGAGCTTTGTTTCCCCTGTGCTAGTCAGAACATCTGCAATTTGATTATTTTTCCATAAAACAAAAGGCATGCCTAGGACAGTCTCAACAAGTGTCATAGCGTTTCAGAAGACAGAACCAAAAAGGTCACAGACAAGTTCTACACCGATTCACTTCCTACTTAAGCATACAGAGGCGTGAAAAACCTCAAAACATGTGCAGCAGCATGATATCTACATTGTGTTTATTGAGCATGCAAATCTGATGATGCTTAGCAGCATGGTGAGAGTCAGCAGGTGCTTACCTTGCTGTTGGAAGAAAATTTGTGAATTGGAGCTAGCTTTAGCTCTGATGGTGTTCTGGACAGGTTCTTTTTTTGAATGGGTGGATGGAGAGTATATATATATATGGTCAGAAACTGTATGGGCGTCTTTCTTTGGTCAAGAAACAGATTGGGTACAAATGAGATTTTGAGGCAAAGAGATTCCAAGGTTGTGTTCAAAGCTCTTTGAAACACTAGGAATTTTGGCAGAGTTTCACAATGTTTTCTTGCTAGAATTTTCTGTTTCTCTTCTAGCAATTTTTCTGGGTTTTTGACCGGGGGTTTTCAGTGGACAATGGTGCTCTGTTTATAGGCAAAGCTTTATGAATTTTTTAAACGTTAAAAGGCGCCAATACCATGCAGTAGGTGCTAACTTGTTCTTGAAGGAAGTTTATGGAAAGTTGTGATGATGGACAGCTTTTCAGCCTATGCTGGAATAGTAGGCGAGGGTTAAGGGAAAGTGACACCCATAGGCGAAAAGTGGAGGATAGTTCCATGCCTAAACCTGCACGAGGGTGTTACTATGCCACATGTGGAGAGACCCCTTGGATGAATGCTCAAAAGTGGTTGTGAGCATTAATGAGCATTAAATGGTGATAAGATTTGTCAAAAAAAATCAAAAATCTTGTAATAGGGGATCTTGCATCATTACCTAAATCTGAGCCAGCAGTTCTGCTTCACCAAAAACAACGCAAACTGAGTTCTGATCTTGGCCTCCTGCTGCTTCAGTAAATTCTGAGGGTTCTCCAGACTTTCTAGCATGTTCATTGGATTTGCTTCTGAAAATTCTGGACTTAGAGATCCTGTTTCAGTGTAAAACCCACTCTTCTGACCCCTTCATCTTCTGATTCCAGCATGTTCTGAAGGAGCCCTCAGGCTTCTTTGCTTTCTTTGCATTCCTATAGCAAACTCTTGATGAACTTGCGTAACTGCTGAAAGAGCCATGTTTTGTTTGAAGATTACGTGTTGAACCAAGTTTGCAACCTCTAACTGAGTTGGTGTAGCTGCTGAAGAGCCACCTTCTGACTGAATGTTATGTGTTGAGCCAAGTTTGCAACTTCTGACCGTTTCTGCCTGGAGGTTGGTTCTGAAGTTCTGAAGTGCCATTTTTCTTAAATACTTAGAAAATCTCAAGTACTTAGAAATTTGGTTTTTGAATCTTAGCTGGAATATACTTCCCATTTCAAGCATGTTTTGCTGAAATAAGATTTTTTGGGATTTGATTTTAATCAAGAGGTCAAGGTTTGGCCTTTCATCGCAGATGACTGTTTTGCCCTTGGGAGTGATCTTCATGAAAAATTTGTAATCCAAAGCTTGGGATTGGATGGGGAGTAAACCTAAGAAAAATGAGAGGGCAAATTTTGGGGTACAACACATATCATGCATCATCTTGTACATATTTCTTGCATTTTTGTTCATACACAGGTGTCTTACTGAGTTTCTCTACTTTGTTCAGCAAGTTGTCTCATCGGTACAATACTCGGAATAATTCCAGGAAGAAAATGGAGAATCTTGAATAAAAGAATCGCGAGTTGCACGAAGAAGTTACTGCTTTGAAGGCCAACATGGCCAATTTGACAGCTTTGATGGAATCATTGGTGGCTGCCTAGAATCAGCCACCACTTGTTCCTCCTTTTTCTCAGCCACAAGAAACAACGATTGCTTCTAAAGAACCATCAGTTACCGTTTCTGTTACTCTAGTTACTGCTGCACAAAACCGTATGCCTCAGGGTTACCCATGGGGGATTCCAGAAAACTTCATGCCAGAAGGGTATAATCTTGATGCTCAAGTTGCTCCAGTTGTTCAAGCTGCTGCTACTCTCGCACCTTATGTGGTGCATGTTACTCCTACTTCTAGAAATGAGATCCACTATGTTGCACCTCCTTCGGTGAATGCTATGTCGTTTGTTAATGATGAAGTTTATCATCATGTTCCTCCATCGAGTGAAAGTGTGGGTTTCTGTGACTGGTTGGATGACTTTCAAGACTAGTTTAATGAGATGCAGAAGGAAATGAAGGCCCTTCGAGGAAAAGAATTGTTTGGACAGAATGTCAATGAACTCTGCCTAGTTCCCAATGTAAAGGTGCCAGCAAAGTTTAAAGTGTCGGAATTTGAGAGGTACTGGGGAAACTTTTGTCCTCGTGACCACCTCGTGATGTATATCAGGAAAATATCTACCCATACTGATGATCAGTGTTTGCTTATTCATTTCTTCCAAGATAGTTTGTCTGGTTCCGCTATGAAGTGGTATATGAGTTTGGACAGTAGTAGTATCTGCACCTTTAATGATCTGGGGGAAGCCTTTATCAAGAAATATAAGTACAATATGTTCATGGCACCTGACCGTGGCCAGTTAAGGGGAATGGCTCAGAGAGACAAGGAGTCGTTCGAAGAATATGCGCAGCGTTGGCACGAGATAGCTGCCCAGGTGATGCCACCTATAGGAGAACAATAAATGACCAAGGTCTTCCTGAAAACACTTGGATAATTTTATTATGAAAGGATGGTCGTCAGTGCGCCGAGTGATTTCACCAAAATGGTGAGCATGGGTGTTCTTTTAGAAGAGGCTGTCAGAGAAGGTCGCTTGACAAAAGACGAAGGGCCAAAGAAGTCGTCATATAGTTTCTCTCGAAATAAAGAAAGAAAATGAATGTTGTTATTGGGGAAAGGAAGGTTTGGCCACCTAGAAGACATCATTGGTACCAGCAACAGGTTGCTTCTGTGACTCCAGTTGTCAATGTAGCTCCAATCACTATTGTCTATCAAAGACCATCTCCTCAAGGGAATCAAGGGAAAATTCAAAAGAGAGAGGCTTTTGACTCTATTCCAATTAGTTATGCAGAGTTATTCCCGGCTTTGATTCAAAAGAAGTTGGTTCAGACCAGGCCTCCCCCTACTATACCTTTACCTCTACCATGGTATTATAAGGCAGACCAGACATGCGCTTTTCATCAAGGAGCCATAGGGCCCAACATTGAGTATTGTTATCCTTTGAAATCTAAAGTATAAAAGATGGTGAGATCTGTCCTCCTATCCTTTAAAGATGTTGGCCATAACGTGAAAGATAATCCTTTTCCAAAACATGGAGGAGAAAATATTGTAAACATGGTTTCTGGTTGTCCTGGGGACTTCCAAATTTTTTATATTAACCTGGTTAGAGGAGATTTGGTAAAAATGCATGATGACCTCTGCGAATTCGGATACTATATGCACGACCATGCTGGTTGTAGTATTTACAGTACAAATATTCAGGGATGTGATAAGATAAAAGCTGATCTTCAGGAAATGATGGAGGAAGGCCTCATTCATATAATTAGGCCAAGGTCAGAGTACGGAGAAGATGTGAATATGGTCTTTGGATGTGTTGGAGAATTCTGAATTTTTGACGTGAATCATATGAATGATGGTTTGATACAGTTACACGCTACCTTATGTCATATGGATGGTCAAGAAGAACACCATTATAGGTTATGCCAGATTTGCTGCAGAGATTCTCGTGGTTGTTCCATTGTGAAAAACAGTGTTCAATTATTATTGGATAATGGTACTATCAAAGTTTAGGGAAATGGAGATGATTACAATGGGATTAACATGATTAAAGATTGCTCGACCGAGACTGTGTCGGACGATGAGTATGTTTCTGTAGATGAATTATTTTCCTCAGGTGAAGATATGTTTTCCAGCAATGATTATGTGATGTCTAAGTATTATGAAGAAGGGGTTAATGTTATTGTGACTTGTTTTAGTGTTACCACCCCTATAGAGATTGAGTACCATAGCAAGCCAGTTGTTTCTCCAGTGGTGATTTACTTGCCGGGTCTTGTTCCTTACGGGTCAGATAAAGCCATGCCATATAAATACAATGCTACAATCCTAGAGGATGGTGTGGAAGTTCCCATCCAATCTTTGTCTGATGTCAAGAATATTGCTGAAGCCAGTCGGGTGACCCGTAATGGCCGTGTTTTTCCACCTATCATTCGAGGGAATGTTAATGCTGATAAAAAGGTTATTGAAAGTACCGAACCTAAGAAAGCAGTGGGGGAATCTAGTGGTACTACTCTGGAAAAAGATGTGGATGATATATTGAAGATTATCAAGATGAGCGACTACAGGATCATAGATCAATTGTTGCAGACTCCATCAAAGATATTTATTCTAGACTTGCTAATGAACTCTTCTGGACCACATGGAATCTTTGATGAGAGTATTGGATCAAGCTTTCGTGGAAAGTGATATGCCTTTGAACTAATTCAGCAGTGTCGTAAGGAATATTACATCCTATAATAGTCTGAGTTTCTATGATAACGAATTGACCGATGAAGGAAGGAATCATAACTTGGCTCTCCATATCTCCATGAATTGAAAGAACAATTCATTGCCCAATGTGCTTATTGACAATGGGTCCGCTTTAAATGTCATACCGAGGAGCACACTCATGAAGTTGAAGTACCAAGGAACTCTCATTCGCCCGAGTGGCATAATTGTGAAAGATTTTGATGGATCGAGGAAGTCTGTCATCGGGGAAGTAGATTTGCCTATTCACATAGGCCCACACTTATTTCAGATTAATTTCCAGGTTATGGATATTGTTCCCGCTTACAACTATTTACTGGGACGACCATGGATCCATGAGGCAGGAGCCGTCACTTCAACTTTGCACCAGAAGTTGAAGTTTATTAATGAAGGAAAGGTGGTCATCATAAATGGAGAATAGGCTTTCTTAATATCTCATTTATCCTCTTTCAGTATTGTGGAAGCGGATGAAGCTGCTGTTGGAACTCAGTTCCAAGCTTTATCCATTGATAATGTGAGGAAAATGAGGATTCTATAGCTTCGTTTAAGGATGCTCAGCAGGTAGTGCATAATGGCCCTAGTAAAGTATGGGGGCAGATTGTTGATCCACCTGTGAATAAGAATAGAGTTGGTTTAGGATTCTTTATGAAGAGGAATAAAGGTGAGCATATGAAGCCGAAGTCTACTTTGGGAAAATATCAAGACATATTTCACAATGGAGGTTACCTTCACCCAACTGTTCCTAGGATCAATGCTATTCTGGAAAGAGGAGCAGAGCAAGAGATGCTGAACTATGTGACCCGTGGAGTCAGAGTCTAAAACGGGGTCACTATTGATGTTCTCTCTTGAATTCATATCTCAAAGTAATTTGTTTTTGTTAATCTTTTCAAAAATCTTTCACTCTGCCCAAGGTCAAAGTGTTGATATTGTATGGGCATGTCTGTTGCTTTGATCTTTAAAATCATTAATAAAAGTTGTCTTTGATTCCCAAATTGTGTCTTTATTTTATGCTTTTTCTTGGAAAATGGTAATTAGAAAAATCCTTTCAAAATAAATAATAATTGCAACTGAATCTGCATAATTACTTCTATATGTGTCAGTTTCTAAAAACAATCATAAATCATATGTGCAGATTAATTAAAAAACTCGCTGAGTACAATGACCCGACACCCTTTCCCAACTTTGAATATCCTGCGTATGTGACCGAAGAAGAAGAATATGATGAAATATCAGAAGAGGTTTCATGGTTGCTTGAGCATGAGGACAGTACCATTCATCCATATAAAGAGCCATTGGAGACAATTAATTTGGGTTCAGAGGAAGATCCAAAAGAATTCAAGATTAGAGCATTGCTTCATCTCGACGTGAAGAGCAGGTTGATTGAATTGTTGAAAGAGTATGCGGAAATCTTTGCTTGGTCATACCAAGACATGTCGGGATTAGATACTGATATTGTGGAACATCATTTGCCGCTAAAGCCAGAATGCCCGCCAATCAAGCAGAAGTTGCGAAGAACTCACCCTGATATGGCAGTGAAAATTAAAGAAGAAGTTTTAAAGCAGATTAATGTCGGTTTTCTTGTGACATCAGTGTAACCTCAGTGGATTGCTAATATTGTCTCGGTACCAAAGAAAGACAGAAAATTTCGCATGGCATTGATTATAGAGATTTAAACAAAGCTAGTCCAAAATATGACTTTCCATTACCACATATTGATATGTTTGTTGATGGTACAACAAAATTCAAATTATTCTCGTCCATGGATGGATTTTCCAGATATAATCAAATCAGAATGGCTTCTAAGGACAAGGAAAAAACAATGTTTATCACACCTTGGGGAACATTCTGTTATAGAGTGATGCCCTTTGGGTTGAAGAACGCTGGTGCAACGTACCAGAGGGCTATGACAACCCTATTCCATGATCTGATGCACAAGGAAATTGAGGTATATTTTTATAATATGATTGTCAAATCCCAGACTGAAGAAGGGCATATAGAAGATTTGTTGAAATTGTTTCAGCATTTGAGGAAGTATTGTCTCCGCTTGAATCCAAATAAATGCATATTTTGTGTCCGATCAGGAAAATTGTTGGGTTTCATTGTCATCCAAAAAGGGATTAAAGTTGATCTTGATAAAGTTAAAGCAATTCAAGGAATGTCAGCACCGAGAACTAAAAAGTAAGTTAGAGGCTTCCTTGGGCGTTTGAATTACATTTCCAGATTTATCTCCCATATGACTGCAACGTATGAATCGATCTTTAAGTTTTTAAATAAAGATCAAGGTTGTGTATGGATAGATGATTTCCAAAGTGAATTTGAAAGTGTTAAAGAGTATCTGCTTGAACCTACTATCTTGCTCTCTACTGTTGAAGGAAGACCATTAATTACGTATCTGACAGTGTTAGATAATTCTATGGGTTGTATTTTGGAACAACAAGATGAAACAGGGAGAAAAGAATATGCCATTTATTATCTCAACAAGAAGTTTAATGATTGTGAGTCACTGTATTCTATGCTTGAAAAAACATGTTGTGCTCTGGCCTGGGCTGCAAAACGGTTGTAGCAATATATGTTGAATCATACAACTTGGTTAATTTCCAAAATGGATCCAATTAAGTATATTTTTGAAAAGCCTGCTCTTACTGGGAGAATTCCCCATTGGAGGATGTTGTTGTCTGAATATGGTATTGAATATCGTACTCAGAAGGCTATAAAAATCAGTGTGTTGGCGAATTATCTTGCTCACCAACTGGTGGATGATTATTAGTCTGTTAAATATGATTTCCCTGATGAACATGTGATGTTTTTGAAGATAAAAGATTGTGATGAACCTTTTCCTGGGGAATGTCCTGATCCTGAATTCCGGTGGGGTATGGTGTTTAATGGAGCTATGAATACTTATGGGAAAGGAATTGGTGTTGTGATTATCACTCTTCATGGATCACATATCCCTTTTACTGCAATATTGACATTTTATTGTACCAATAACATGTTAGAGTATGAAGCTTGCATCATGGGTCTCGAAGAGGCTATAGATCTCAGAATCAAAATTCTAGATGTGTATTGCGATTCAGCTTTGATAATAAATCATATTAAAGGAGAGTGGGATACTCGTCGCCCTGGCTTGATTCCCTAAAAATACTATTCTAGAAGATTATTACCTTTCTGTAACAAAGTTGAATTCCATCACATTCCCAGAGATGAAAATCAGATGGCGGATGCTTTGGCCACTTTGGCTTCTATGTATCAAGTAAATACTTGAAACGATGTGCCTCGTATCAAAGTGCAACGTCTGGGTAGGCCGGATCATGTGTTTGTAGTAGAGGAAACGTCCGACAAAAAACCTTGGTATTATGATATTAAACATTTTATCCAGCCTCAGGAATACCCGACTGGTGCATCAAACAAAGATAGAAAGACATTGAGAAGGTTGACATTCAGCTTTTTCCTCAATGAAGATGTGTTATATAAAAGAAATTATGACATGGTCTTTCTCAGATGCATGGATAGACACGAAGCAGACATGTTGATACATGAGATCCACGAAGGTTCCTTTGGCACTCATGCCAATGGACATTCTATGGTAAAAAATATGCTTAGGACAGGTTACTATTGACTAACAATGGAATCTGACTGTTACAAATTTGCAAAGTGCCATAAATTCCAGATTTATGCTGACAAAATTCATGTGCCTCTGACGCTTCTCAATGTTATTTCTTCATTGTGGCCTTTCTCTATGTGGGGTATTGACATGATTGGAATGAATGAACCCAAGGCGTTGAATGGACATCATTTTATCTTGGTGGCAATTGACTACTTCACCAAATGGATAGAAGCAACTTCATATGCTAATGTTACTAAGTAAGTGGTAGTACGATTTATCAAGAACAACCTTATATGTCAGTATGGTGTGCCAAGAAGGATTATCACTGACAACGGCTCGAATCTGAATAACAAGATAATGACAGAACTTTGTGAAGAATTCAAGATTGTCCATCATAATTCATCTCCTTACAGACCATAGATGAATGGGGTTGTTGAAGCTTCTAATAAAAACGTTAAGAAGATCATTCAGAAAATGGTTGTTACCTATAAAGATTGGCATGAGATACTCCCTTTTGCTTTGCATGGATATCGTACATCCGCCTGCACTTCAACAGAGGCAACTCCGTTCTCTCTTGTGTATGATATGGAAGCAGTGCTCCCCGTTGAGGTTGAGATTCCCTCTTTACGTGTGATAATGGAAACCAAATTTTCAGAGGCTGAATGGGTCCAGAACAGGTTTGACCAATTGAATTTGATTGAAGAAAAGAGAATGACATCCTTATGTCATGGCCAGTTATACCAGGAGAGAATGAAGAAATATTTTTATAAGAAGGTTAAGCCTCGTGAATTCAGAGAAGGCGACCCCGTGCTCAAGAAGATCGTGTCTTTTAACGCTGATTCTAGAGGCAAGTGGACTCCCAATTTTGAAGCCATATATGTTGTCAAGAAAGTCTTCTCTAGATGTGCATTGATTATTGAAACTATGGATGGCGAGGAGTTCCCACGTCCTATAAATGTTGATGCAGTTAAGAAATACTTCACCTAAAAGAAATAACAGAACAACTCGCTAAGTCGAAAACCCGAAAGGAGGGCTTAGGCAAAAAAAGAGCGTCTCAGTAGGCTGAAAACCCGAAAGGGTAATCTAGGCAAAAATAAGAGACATAAATAGAATAAATTCTTCCCGCTAGGTTGAAAACCTGCAAGGGTAACCTAGGCAAAAGTTAGGGATTTCTTGGCAAGTAACTGCATCAGATAAGACTTGATTATTGAAGCAACAATCTTCTTAGACCCTCACCATACTTCAACACAAGTCACTGCTCAGGAATTTAAAGTTGTTATGGAGAATAGTGGTCATTGTGTTTCAATGTATCTTTTCCGATGTATTACCATTTTCCAAACTTTGTAATCATCGATGGGGTCTCGCCATTCACAGACTACCATTTTATTAATAAAGTTTGAGCTTTTATCTAATTCTTTGCAATTCTTATTTTATTCTGCTTACAAAGACTTCTTTATTATAGATAGTAACTTTCAAAACAAAGAGATTTAATAATAAAATTGTTTTTGAAAAGAATTTACAAATTACCTTTTACTTGAGATTTTGTGATTCAAGAAAAAAAATAGTGATTTCGAGGATGGACGAACTCTGAAGTAGGTATTCCCTAGGAAAGTTCTTTCAGGTTGCTTTCATTGATATGCGTGTGATCTTCTTGTTGTTTCTCAAATAGTTGGAGATGATACTAATTGATGTATGGTACGGTGTTGGATTGGTGATCCCATTTTCTCCAGTTAGGTCTTGGTTCAATTTTTCCTCCAGGTTGATAATTTTGGTTTCGGGTTTGCATGGTTTGAAACCTCTATCTCATATTCCCCAGTGAGGTCTTCACTCATATGATGGAAGTTCCTTCTCCCTTTGTGTGATGAGGTGGAATCATTTGCAAAACACCACCCTTTACAATAATGGCATTATTGTTGTTGTTTGGCAACTAGACAAGGGAATTATCTTTTATAAGAAGTGTTGAAACAAGTGTCAATTTTTTGGGCTTTCTCCCGCCAAGCGCTGGGTTTGATTTAAAATCCCCATAATTTTGATTTCTTGCTGTATTATTTGACTTCTTAAATCCCCAAGTAAAACTAAGATAATGTTTCTCTCTAAAAGTTGTTATCCCCATGTGGTTTCATGATTTCTCCCTAGAGAAGTTTGTATAATCATCACTCTTGGTATTGAAGAATGTATTTTGGGCTTCTCTCGACGATGTCGTATTGTCCTTCCCAATGAAGTCCGCACGGGATCCCCAGCTGATATCTCGAAGGCATGGTTTTCACCTGCCCTAATGAAGTTAGTATTATTATCTCCAGTGGAAGTCTAGACATTGAGACATTGCTTTCCCCATTGAAGTCTGTGTGATATTCCCCAGTGAAGCCTGGAGGAGGATGTTATATCCCTGTATCTGTACTGATTTGTTCTTTTTATTTCAGATTATGTTTCTTCCCAGTGAAGTTAAGTCGTGAAGTGGGAATTTTTTTCCTCGGTTGGTGCTTACTTTCTTATTAAATTTTCTTCCTGGATGTGATTTAGCCGAGTATTGACTTTACCTAAGCTGGTTTTGTCTGGTTATTCCCAGTGTTGTATGTCTGTTTTGTCAGCATATATATGATAACACTCATACATTCATACATACATCATGTAGAGCTGAACTTAAAATTCATTGCTCATTTGCATTCATTAATATTTTGTTGGCATATTACCCCATTTTGCAGAGTTATGTTACACTCTCTCTAATAAATTGTCGACCTTAAGCAGAAAGTGTATATTCTTTCAATTTCCCCACCGAGTTATCCCTCGTAGAAGAATTTTGCTTTAGCCTTCTTATTCGGCTCATTATCTTGTTAGATTCGTGTTTCCTTTTTGAGTTTATTTCTCATCAAATGCTATCTTGGTTAACTGTTTCACTCCTGTTTATTTCTGGTTTAAATCTGTGGTCCCTAGCAACATTATTATTATGATTTTCGTAGGCTCCGAACTCTGGATTGAGGGTGTGCATTTATTTTTCACAAGAAGATTTTATCTCCTCAGTATGAACATATTGAAACTTCCCCAGAGAAGTCATATTTCTTTGCCTGAAGGGTTTCTTATAACAACAAGTGGCAAGTCTTTTTATTTTAGTAACCTATACTTCCCCAGTAAGTCTGTTAGTTCCCCGGGAAAATTCATTCATACTCCAATGGATGGTAGTCTCGTTATTATGGGAGATAGTTCGTTATTGATATTTGTACTCGGATGAATGGTAGTCTTGTCATTATGGGAGATAGTTCATTGTTGAGATTTTTTTGTTACTCCAATGAATGGTAGTCTCGTCATTATGGGAGATAGTTCGTTGTTGAGATTTGTTACTCCAATGGATGGCAGTCTCGTCATTATGAGAGATAGTTCATTGTTGAGATTTGTTACTTCAACGGATGGTAGTCTCGTCATTATGATAGATAGTTTGTTGTTGATATTTTTTTGTTACTCCAATGAATGGTAGTCTCGATATTATGGGAGATAGTTTGTTGTTGAGATTTGTACTCCGATGAATGGTAGTCTCATCATTATGGGAGATAGTTCGTTGTTGATATTTGTTACTCTGATGGATGGTAGTCTCGTCCTTATGTGAGATAGTTCGTTGTTGGGATTTGTTACTCCGATGGATGGTAATCTCGTCATTATGGGAGATAGTCCGTTGTTGAGATTTCTACTCTAATGAATGGTAGTCTCGTCATTATGGGAGATAGTTCGTTGTTGAGATTTTTTTGTTACTCCAATGGATGGTAGTCTCGTCATTATGGGAGATAGTTCGTTGTTGAGATTCGTTACTCTAATGGATGGTAGTCTCGTCATTATGGGAGATAGTTCGTTGTTGAGATTTTTTGGTTACTCCAATGGATGGTAGTCTCGTCATTATGGGAGATAGTTCGTTGTTGAGATTTTTTTGTTACTCTAATGGATGGTAGTCTCGTCATTATGGGAGATAGTTCATTATTGAGATTTGTACTCCGATGAATGGTAGTCTTGTCATTATGGGAGATAGTTCGTTGTTGAGATTTGTTACTCCGATGGATGGTAGTCTCGTCATTATGGGAGATAGTTCGTTGTTGAGATTTGTTACTCCGATGGATGGTAATCTTGTCATTATGGGAGATAGTTTTTTGTTGAGATTTTTTTTGTTACTCCAATGGGTGGTAGTCTCTTCATTATGTGAGATAGTTCATTGTTGAGATTTGTTACTTCAATGGATGGTAATCTCGTCATTATGAGAGATAGTTCATTGTTGAGATTTATACTCTGATGGATGGTAATCTCGTCATTATGGGAGATAGTTCGCCGTTGAGATTCATTTTGCTCTGAAGAATTCATTTGTTTCTAGTCGTAAGTACTAATGCTGGTTATTTGTTGCCTACCCTAATATAGGTATTTGCTGGTATTATCCTACCATTTCTTTCCCCCAGTGGTTCGACGTTACCTTTTTTGCTACCTTCTCAGTGAATCGATCACCGTTATCCTTTACTTTCTCTCCTCGATATTTGAGTTGATGTTGCTTTATCTCCTCCTTAGGATTTACCCCAGTAGAGTTGAGTCTTCTGTTCACCAGCAATTTATTTTCCTGGTCGGACTTTCCATTGATCCTTTATTTTATTTCCCACATCCCCAGTGGTGTCCTATGTCACCTTTGGATTTGTTTGTTTGCATGCACAATCATATGCATTGCATGGCATCTTAGGGCCAAAAATAGGGTTTGTTTTATATTTAAGTATCTTCAATCACGTCGACACGAAGATTTTAGCCTTCATGTCTCCAGATAGAAGACACTTAAATAAGGGCAGTTGTTGTACCCTAACTTTTCCCCTAAGATTCCTCTATCATCTCATATCAACTCAATCACAACAAGATCACACTAGGGTTTGACTCTTCTCCCTATCTTTAGGTTTACTCATAAGGAATAACCAATCACCTTGATTTGTATATTATGATCATCTATATTTTGTATTGATTAATTTTTAACTAACAAACACAATGAATGTTTGCTCTAATTGATGATCCTATAGGTGAGGGCATAACACATTTCATCAGGTGGATTCATAGGTTCATGAGTTTATTTCCATGCCTTCTTCAACAAATATTCATTGATATTCAAGATTCATCATTGAGAATGCTTTAAAGTAATATCATGACAATGTCTACTATGATTCATCATGCCTCAATTTGTTAAAGAAAGTCAAAAGATGGGAGGGTTGATTGAAGAAGTTTGGCTTAATTGGACAAATTCTTGATTCTTTGATCACAAGTACATAACTATCTCAATCCTTAATATTTTGAGGTGGTTATTATTGCTATGGGTTCTTATTATCATCTGAAACAACCTTTATTCAAATGGCAAAAGTTATTATGCAATAAAGTTTGTCAAAATTGAAAAGGGTTTCCAAGTTATTTTGGTGCTTGAGGAGCTAGGGATTTGAACTTCTAAGGGCTATATATTGCTCATCTTTTGATATTTTTGAGTAATTCCAAAGACATGCTTCTTTTTAAAGGGTTATAAACTAATCACTTCAAGAGTTTCAATAAAATTTGGTGTGGAAGATGCCTAATGATGAAGAAAGATTACAAGTCCTCTAGATAGGCCATCAAATTCCCTTATGTGATTTCAAAAGATCATAACTTGGTCAATTTTTATCTCCTTGATCCCATTATTTTTCCATAATGATCTCAAGGATGTGAACTTTAACCCTTCTTTTATGTTCAAAGCTTTAAAATGAGTGGAAGATGCCCTAAGAACTCAAAAGAATATAGGTCACCTCATGAATTTTCACCAATTTTACAAGGCCATAACTTTTTCAATAATTAGTATTTTTGAGTGATTAAAGTTTCACAATGATCTTTGGGTTGTCCAATTCAAGCTAGCATCAAGGATCAAATCTCAATTTCGGTAGAAGACCTTGTTTGAACTCAAAACATTATATGTCACTTTTGAAGAAAAAACTTAGAATTTTTCTAAGTACAAAAAGTCAGCATCTTTGACTCATCACAACTTTCAGCTCAAACATCCATCTGATCTCATTCTTGGCACATTACAAATATTATGACCTTATCTTTCAAATGCTTCAAGAATTATGCTCTAAGACTCCTTGAGCTGTGAACACCATGGATTCAAAGATGGTACCTTGAAATTGAAGTATTCTCCAAAGTCAGAATTTGAAATTCATAATATGGCTTATAATCACTAATTTAGCACGTGTTTTTGATTTAAACATGTTTAAAAAAGTGTCCAAAGTTGAATTAAGGATCAAAATGCAGGAATTGATTGAGTTTTGATGCACATGGGGTCACACTTTTTCACTTTCGAGCTTGATCCAATTTCCCTCCAAACTTCAAATTTCCTCTTAATTCTTTGTACCATTCTGTTGTAACCCAAAATTTGCCCTCTCATTTATCAAGTATTTTCTCACAATATCTCTTTTGGTTCAAGACTGCACTAGGGTTGATCAGCTCAAGAAACCTCCTCAAGTACTCATGACTGAAATTAGGGTTTGAGATTGCACAAGGATAATTGAACTTTTGATGCCTCATATGACTTTCATGGATCATTATGGACCCTAAATATTTCTCATGTCAAGTTTAAAGTCTTGGATCACATTTTTTCTCAGTCAATTGATCAATTGACCTAAAAATCAGTTGTATTGGGGAAAAAGTCAATTGTGGCCAATTTACAGTCAAACTTCATACTTTTTGATCCATATCAACATTGTGAACTCATATATGTCATTTGATCAAGTTTGGACCATAATTCCTCAAGAAATTTGATCAGATCATCAAAAGGGCAAAATGGTCAAAATTAGGATTTTGATTGAGAAAGGGCAATTTCTGATTTTTGACCTAGCAAATGGTTAATTGGTTTGAGACATTATCTCAAGGTTTCAAATTCATCATTTTGACCTAATGGTATGACTTAAAACTTCCCTCAAAGATCAATTGATTGATATTTGATTTTCAGTCAACTGATCAAAAGTCAACTGATATAGTGAAAAGTCAAACTTTGACTTTTTGGTCAAAATCAAGTGTCAAAGATCACAATTCATCAAAACATGTTAAAATATGAAACTTGTTCATCAAGAAATCAAAAAGTCAAGATTTCATTTTGAAAAGTCAAAGTTTCCAAACTTAGAAATTTTTCTAAGTGTTGAAAACTTCATATTTTTTCACAACTTTGAGCCAATTTTTCACCATGATGCAAGGTGATTCAAAGGAAACTTTCAAAATAAAAGTTGTAGATCTCAATGAGATTTAAAACTTTTATTTACACAACTCCTCCTAAAAATGATTGGATCTCAAGTTATTAACCCATGAAATCATGGTCATGAAACTAAAACACTTAGTGAAATTTTGAGCATTTTGGTCAGGATTTTGACCTAACTTCTGAGCCAAGTTTCACATAGTTCCATTTGGATTTTGAGAAAGTGATTCAAAGAGGGGTTGCAGAGCATATTACAAGCTTTCTAAAATATCCAAGAACTCATTGAGATCATGTTTGATCAAGGAGAATCGAAGGCAAGAAGTTAGGGTTTCATTCTTGAATTACAAGTCATTTCTTGATGAACACATAATGCAATTTCAATGTTAGGCTGCATAATCTTGCTTTGCAGGCCTTCTAACTTGTGTATCTATCCATCATTAATGGATTACACAAACTTTTGAGCTATAATCCAAGTGGTTTAAGCTTTATCCAATTCATATTGCCATTTTGGGAAGAAAGTGAAGAATACCATTCTTGAAAAGCAAGCTTTATGCACAAAGTCAATTCTTGAGCCTCTAACTTGTTCCCTCTGATCACACTCCATATACAAAGTCATAAGCAAGTGTATTTAAAGCATAACCACTCTATCTTAGCAAGTACACAAGACTTTGAAACTTGGATTTCTCAAAAATCACATGTTGTGCTTAAACTTGTGATTTTGAATTATGATCAACAATAAGCTTCCAAACTTGTTACTTATAAATAGAGGCACTATTTGTGATATAGGACACGAGTTTAAGCACCCTGAAACACGCCAAAACTCCCTCAAGCCATAAATTGCACAAAAAACTCCATTGATGCACAGTTCTGACCTTAAACTTATATCTCTCATTTCCCTTGTGCGTTTTCCTTCCTAATCAATCACAAACCTCTTACACATCAAATATAACATATCCCTTACCCTATTTCATAATTGTAACTCCATCTTCATCAACCTCCATATCCAAAAACATATCTCTGCAAGTTGACTTCTCCAAACCATTTCAGCCATCCATTGCTCAAGCTAATCATAGCATTAGCTTCCTGGGAACTTGAGGAAGCTAACCTGATCATTGCAGCACCTTGAATCAAGCTCATTTGCATTTCACAATTTCCAGTTTTGAGGTATTTTTCTTGAACTTCTATCTCATTACTTAGGCATTGTTAGGCTTGCATTTGTGAATATAAAATGTAGAAATCATTGCCCTGAAACTGCACATATCTATAGATTTCATTTATATTGATTGAGCTTAGAGAATTTTAGGTTTGAATCTCTGGAAATATTTAGGTCAGAATTTGGTACTTTTAGAAATTCTCATTCTTCTTTGATTTATAGCTCATGATATTTATATGGTTGGATTCGTATGGAAAAATGGAGCAACTTTCATGTTTGCATCTTTTATTTTTGTTGAGAAATGAGCAAGTTACAGGAACTATGGCTGGAGGTTAAAGATGAAGTTCATTTCTGGAACTTGTTTTATATTATGTATTTATTGTTTCAGTTATATCAATGGATGTATGGCCACCCCCGTGGTAAGGCAACGCGCTGGTAACCAAGAAGGTGTGGGTTCAACACCCAGCGCGCTGCCTTTTGCCTTTTTTCTCACATTTTTCTTTTCCTTCTGTTTGTATCACGTGGCCCCCATAGCATTGGGCCTCCATTTTTTGCTAACCTCCCCCATGCATTGTTTCAGCACCCCCTGGCCCAACTTTCATTATTATTTTCCTTTTTTTTGTTTCTTTTTCCTTTATTATTATTATTATTATTATTATTAATATTATTATTTTTATTGTTATTAATAAAAAATCCAAAAATATTTTATTTATTATTTTTACACTTATTTAGTTTATTTGTTTTATGAAACTAAAAGAACAAAAACATTTTCTTAATAAATTAATTTCATTCTTAGTAATTAATATTTAGGTTTAATTATTATATTATATTATTTTCTTGTAAATTAAAATTAATTTAGAACTTAGGTTTATTTTAATTAATTTTTTTCCTATTATTTCTATTATCTAAAACCTTTTCATAAAAAAATCCTAGAAAACCATTTTTAACTTATTTTTCTTTGATAATTAATTTAGGTTTTAATTTTAGTTAATTTTGTAATTAATCATTTTCTAAATTAGGTCAAGACTAAACCCCTTTCATAAAAAAACCAAACAAAAATTATTTCTTTTTTTCCATTGTTTCATTCTTGCATTTTGTCTTCAATTTTGTATATATATTCAGTATGGTTGTAATAATTATTTAGATTTAATTTTCTTGCAATTTCCCCATTTGTAAATTTGTACACCCCCTCCCCAATTGATGTAATAGCTTAGTATTTTTTTTCCGCAATTTAATGCTTTATATAAATGCTAGTAAATTAGGGTTTGTATGGCAAGACTAAAACCAATGAGTAGCAAACCCTAATCAAGACAAAACAATGCATATAAACCAACATACTTGCACACTTACACCCTTAGGGTAAATCCACTTTGTTGCCTTATGAAAATGGCCATGTTATGCATGCGAGGTATCTTAGTAAAAACAAATCAAAATACAAGATCATAGTCCCTCGATGACGCTACAAATGTTGTCATACAAATGATCTTAGTCCCTTAAAGAAAATACTAAGATATCTTAAAACATTATTATTCATGACTACACGATGACCCTTGCCCGTCCCTTTTACATCCAAAGACATAGTTTCTTACCAATTCAATGGTAAGATAACAATGTCAAAGGAAAGAGGAAATAAATAAGAAAGACTTTTGAGTAGGTAGATTTGCTCCTAGTTGCTCGCTTGCTCACAACAAAAACATTTTATACACCGACACTTTCATTTTGAAACATTTTCAAAAAGACAAACACTTTGTATGCGTTCTTATAAAAACGAGAGCCATTACAAAGAAAACCCTTTTCAAAATCACTTTCAAAAACACATTCCACAAACACCTCTTTGAACTATTTTTGAAACAACACTTTGTACGCGTTCTTATAGAAACGAGAACCATTACAAAGACATTTTTAAAATACTTTCAAAACCCACACCACAAGAACACATTCAAACAAAAGCAAGTGATCTAGAAAGCAACTAAGAGCCCGTAGATAACTACGGATGAAAAGGGTGCTAATACCTTCCCTTTTCATAATCTACCCCCCGAACTCAAGAAAACATCTCAAAGGTATTTCCTGTTCTTTTCAGCCTTTCCTTTTGGATAAAAGAAAAGTCAGTGGCGACTCTTGCTAACTGCAACATTTGCGATTAAAAGAAAAACAACCAAGTCAGTTCTCCCACCGCGTTACAGAACTGGCGACTCTGCTGGGGAAGAATTTAAAAGTGGGGTTACCTTAGGGCTAGATCATATCTACTTGCTTTCATTATTTGACTTGTATGCTTTACATTTTGGGTCCTTGTTTGGGTTACTGTTAAAAATCCTACACCCGAATTTAGGGAACCTTTTAGGTAAGTAGCAATAGATTGTGGAAACTGTGCGGGGTATACCAACATGGTCTAAGCAATAGCTACGTTAGTGTGACGCATTTGCGGGTACCGGTATCCCTTGTGTTGAATCGAGGAGAATACGAGGCCGCTGAGTGGCGTCATGAAGCACTAACTGACCTTAGAACCTTACTTGACCAACTTGGCCATTAGGAAGTAGTGAGATAGCCGGTTTCGGTGTAAAGCTGAAAATTGGTTGATACTCGATGCTACACTCATTGAGACTTGACTCCTGAGTTTTGTTTGGTTGCGAGTCAATCGCCTATTGAATGAAGCTTGTGGGAAAGGTCAGTGATTTTGAGATCCCTTAGAACCCGGTTACTATTTATAGGATACGTTGAACCAATCCAACTTCAAGAGGGAACTTACCTACAAACTCCATGCAAGCCTAAACCTAAGGACTTGTCTGCTTTGTGTGTATATGATTATTTATACATAACAACTTGCTTACTTTGCATACTTGTACATAACATCATAATATCATACCATAACATTTTCAATAACCATTTCAAGGATATCAAGGGCCTTTGATGCAGGGTTACATTGAACCAGGCGTTTATCAAGGGGCAAGAGGATTTATTTTCCTCTAACCAAATGACGTCAAAGATCAAAGCACAACAACTTGAGTCAAGGGCTACAACCCACTTGACATGGTGAGCTTAATTCTCGTGGCAGGACATCCACAGATACAAAGTTCTCCAATCAAAAATGTAAGTGACTACTAACCCCACGAGATCCTTGAAAACATGAATCCACATATCATGCATCATATCATGACAGGTTTCTCCTATACAGGGCTCCTTATCTTCCTACTGTTTATTTTAGTAAGATGGATATGGAACAAATGGTGAAAGACATCCAGGCTCAAAACACCCAACTTCAAGAGATGTTCTTGAATTTGTCCAAGGGACAAGAAGAGGTGAAAACTCTCCTCACCAGGGGCATGATCATGGGAAATCCTGGGGACGACAGAGATGACCAGCTGGAGCAGCTACAAACCGAGATAGCCATAATGAAGGTCCAAATGATGGGACAACTGGTGGGCCAGATGGTTCTTATCCAAAATCTGGCTCGAGGACAAGAAGAGTTGAAAGTTCTTGTCAACCAACTTCATCAAGACGGTTGCAACCGTATGAAACAAATGGTCAAGATTGGGGATCAAGTCACCTTTCAACCTCCCATGAGACAAGGAGTCTGTATGGTGGAAAGTAGATGTTCCAAATTGCTACCGCGTCTCGAGTCCAACAACAACCTCGCCAACAAAAACAAGGGAATCAGCGCAAGGAGGCCGCACCTAAGAGACAATTTACCAGGATTGGCATGTCGCTAGCTCAGGTGCTACAACACTTGTTGAAGGCGGAGCTAATTACATTAAAGGCTCCTCCCCAAAATCCCAACACTGCTGCTCCTAGTTACCGTTCCAATGAGAGGTGTGCATACCATTCTCACAATCCCGGGCACGACACGAATAATTGTTGGGCTCTGAAGAACGGGATTCAAGACCTAATTGACGAAGGAGTGTTGGAGTTTACAGAAGACGATCAATTGGAACTTTTCTATCACCCCTCAAGGGAATCCACATGAAGCAACGATCGGGGCGAGGAAATTTTGTGTTCATTTAAATTTTCAAGTTATAATCTCTTTGTTATTTAAACAATTATCTATTAATGTCAAACTTTGTTTCATTAATGCATTGCATATGTTTGTCCTGAATTCATCCATTCATTTTCACTATATTTAAACTATGATTTTTGCTCTCTTTATGACATTCAACTCTTGCTAAAGTTACAAGACTTTAGAGGGAGGATGACGAAAACAATGCCATAATCTCATACAATATGCTTTTGGACATACCTTGCTGACGATGTACATGCCTTTCTTTCAAATACTAAACACTGGAGTTATAAGGAAGATAATCCCTAGTCAACCCCTTCGAGCCAAAGAAGTAGAAGTTTTCTTTTTTACACACAAATTGAAACCTTTAATCAAAACCTGGGGCAGGGTAGTCTCTCAGTTAATTCAAGTGCGTGTTCAGTCGCAAACTTCCACTTCGTAATACAACGAATGGCATCAAAAACATTCTTATGGAATCAAAATACAATGATGGTTCCCTATCACATGGGTCGTCATTATCTCTCAAGAGAAGAGCCCACTAAGTCAAAACCTACAAAGGAGACTTAAGGAAAAAAACTGGGGCATCCTGTTGACGTAATCTCAAAACAAAGAACAGTCAGGCAAAAATCAAGGATGACAAATCAAAAAGAGGTCACTACAAATCCTCAACAAAAAAAATGTTGCAAAAAATGACTGCCTTCTGATAAACTAAACTTGTCTGAACCATCACAAAATGTTATTCCATACTCAATTGGAGTTCAAACGTATAATTAACTGAGTTTAGGACTGAAGAACATCATGAAGAACGGGCGGGTACAAATATACTTTGAGCCTTTATCTTTTGTTTCTTAAACCGTGAATCAACCCACACTATAATCCTTCAAAAGTCCTAATTGAAGCATGGGTTAGTTCGAAAGCATATTGTTACAAAAGGTATCCTGACTCCTGTAAGGCTTTAGTCTAAATCCTAAGTTTGAATTTTCTTACAAAATTTCTTGCTAAAAACGCATTTTCAAAACTTCAAGACAAGCATAAACTTTTCATTATTTGAATATCGTTGTTTGCATATGGCTATTTGTTTGATAGCAGAGAAATTCACACAACGAATATCCAATGAACAAAAACTCTCTCGGTGAACAAAATCACTTCAAGTGGGATGACACTTCTAATAACAAATCTCCTATAAACAAGGGGGCATGACATGTCCCTATCCAGCACACCTGGGGCAGTCAAGTCAAAATTCCAAAAGAAATGCTGAATAACCAGGGGCAGGTCTCCATCTAAGTCACTTGGAGCAATGAACGCAAATCCCGGTAGAGGTTTACTTACAATCAAACAGTTCCTGGTAGTGCCACAATCACCTTCTACTAGGGGAAATGACGGATCCCCCACAATCCTTCTTATAGGATGACTCCCAGTTAGAGTTTCAATCTCTGAAAACCTTTTCCCCAGCTAAGTCAACCTCAAGAATCCTAGAGGATTTCTGCCAGTGAAGTCACTGCCTCTCCAACAGACTAAATAACAGGGTTTATTTCCCCAACAAATGACAGGGTTCCCCATCTTTAGGTGTCCTCTCCAACCACTATAAATCAAAGCACCACAACTCCTCTTCCCCAGTAGACTACTCTACAATCTCCAGCAAGTTACTATGAAGCCTGGACCCAACCAGACATTAGTTCGACTTCGACTCCCCAGTAGAGAAACGGACAACCAAGGCTCCTG
Source organism: Vicia faba (assembly GCA_948472305.1). Taxonomy (NCBI): domain Eukaryota; kingdom Viridiplantae; phylum Streptophyta; class Magnoliopsida; order Fabales; family Fabaceae; genus Vicia; species Vicia faba. The sequence continues at coordinate 291,859 of CATIWC010001681.1, forward strand.
AACTCTTTTCCCCAAGCAAGAATCAACACTCTCCACAGAGTTTTCAATATTCCCCAGCGGAGTTCTCCTCAAAACAACAAAACAGGAATCCCCGGTGGAAACTTTCTAAGCGAAGTTTGAAGACACACCTACTCTTTAACAGCAGTCCAGGATTTATTGATTCCCCGGCATTTGTCAAGTATTTATTTTCCCAAACAAAGATACACTTCAATAAAATTTCGCCTTTCATACATCCTAGACACAATCTCATTTATTTTGAGAACATCATTGCACCATGTATTTCATACATCATGACATTGCATACAGTTAACGTTTTACCTTTTTCAGGAAAAGTTTAATCAACAGATGGCTATCGTCAAGGTCAGAGATTAATACCTGTAACAAGTCTGGGGAATTATCTATACGACCAGCTGAAGTAACCCTACTACCCAGGTTCCTTCTCATAGCCCTACTATCCAGGCTTTCATTTCGAAGTAACCCTACTACCCAGGTTCCATCTCATAACCCTACTATCCAGGCTACCCAGGTTCCTTCTCATAGCCCTACTATCCAGGCTTTCATTTTGAAGTAACCCTACTATCCAAGTTCCTTCTTATAGCCCTACTATCCAGGCTACACAGGTTCCTTCTCATAGCCCTACTATCCATCCTACCCAGGTTCCTTCTCATAGCCCTACTATCCAGGCTTTCATTTCGAAGTAACCCTACTACCCAGGTTCCTTTTCATAGCCATACTATCCAGGCTACCCAGGTTCCTTCTCATAGCCCTACTATCCAGGCTTTCATTTCGAAGTAACCCTACTACCCAGGTTCCTTCTCATAGCCCTACTATCCAGGCTTTATTTCGAAGTAACCCTACTACCCAGGTTCCTTCTCATAGCCCTACTATCCATGCTTTCATTTCGAAGTAACCCTACTACCCAGGTTCCTTCTCATAGCCCTACTATCAAGGCTTTCATTTCGATGTAACCCTACTACCCGGGTTCCTTCTCATAGCCCTACTATCCAGGCTTTCATTTCGAAGTTACCCTACTACCCAGGTTCCTTCTCATAGCCTTACTATCCAGGCTTTCATTTCGAAGTAACCCTACTACCCAGGTTCCTTCTCATAGCCCTACTATCTTGGATTTCATTTCGAAGTAACCCTACTACCCAGGTTCCTTCTCATAGCCCTACTATCCAGGCTTTCATTTCGAGGTAACCCTACTACCCAGGTTCCTTCTCATAGCCCTACTATGTAGGCTTTCATTTCGAAGTAACCCTACTACCCAGGTTCCTTCTCATAGCCCTACTATCCAGGATTTCATTTCGAAGTAACCCTACTACCCAGGTTCCTTCTCATAGCCCTAATATCCAGGCTTTCATTTTGAAGTAACCCTACTACCCAGGTTCCTTCTCATAGCCCTATTATCCAGGCTTTCATTTCGAAGTAACCCTACTACCCAGGTTCCTTCTTATAACCCTACTATCCAGGCTTTTATTTCGAAGTAACCCTACTACCCACGTTTCTTCTCGTAGCCCTACTATCCAGACTTTCATTTCGAAGAAACCCTACTACCCAGGTTCCTTCTCGTAGCCCTACTATCCAGGCTTTCATTTCGAAGTAACCCTACTACCCAGGTTCCTTCTCATAGCCCTACTATCCAGGCTTTCATTTCGAAGTAACCCCACTACCCAGGTTCCTTCTCATAGCCCTACTATCCAGGCTTTCATTTCTAAGTAACCCTACTACCCAAGTTCCTTCTCACAGCCCTGCTATCTAGGATTTCATTTCGAAGTAACCCTACTACCCAGGTTCTTTCTCATAGCCCTACTATTCAGGCTTTCATTTCGAAGTAACCCTACTACCCAGGTTCCTTCTCATAGCCCTACTATCCAGGATTTCATTTCGAAGTAGCCCTACACAGGTTCCTCCTATTTCCAGATGCAGTTTTTCACGGACTCATCATGAAGTAATCCTACCCAGGTTCTTTCTCAGACAGCTCCAGATGCAGTTTTACACGGACTCATCATGAAGCAGCCCTGCACAGGCCCATCATAAATTAAAGAATATTCAAGACCTCTTTTGGTTCAGTTTAAACCTCTCATGGTTTATCCTGGTATTTTCCAAATAAACATTTCTGGTTCAGATAAATCCCTCCAATATTTATTCTGATTCTTCTCAGTCAAATAACATACAAGACTTCTGCTGGTTTCAGATAAATCACTTCAAAGATTTATTCTGATTCTTTTCCAGTTGAAATCAAGTTTAGACTTAGTCCATTTTCTGTCAACAGTCACCTTTGGATGACATCTACAAGCCCATCTCCGACAAGTCTCCATCATTCCTCCAAATGGCATCTATAAGCCCATTCACAATTCATCTTCGAGTGCAAATTTCTGGGTACTCTAGTGTCCAATCATCTTCCATCTTCAAGTCACGAATGGCGAATTCGCCAATCTAACTCTTCAGGTTTATGAAGATTGAACAGGGTCAGCTGTTGTACCCCAAAATTTTCCCTCTCATTTATCAAGTATTTTCTTACAAGATCTCCTTTGGTTCAAGACTGCACTAGGGTTGATCAGCTTAAGACACCTCCTCAAGTACTGATGACTGAAATTAGGATTTGAGATTGCACAAGGATAATTGAACTTTTAATGTCTCATATGACTTTCATGGATCATTATGGACCCTCAAGATTTCTCAAGTCAAGTTTCAAGTCTTGGATTACATTTTTGCTCAGTCAATTGATCAGTTGACCTAAAAATCAGCTATATTAGGGAAAAAGTCAATTATGGCCGATTTATAGTCAAACTTCATATTTTTTATCCATATCAACATTGTGAACTCATATATGTCATTTTATCAAGTTTTGACCACAATTCCTCAAGAAATTTGATCATATCATCAAAAGGGCAAAATGATCAAAATTAGGGTTTTGATTGAGAAAGGGAAATTTTTGATTTTTGACCTAGCAAATGGTTAATTGGTTTGAGACATGATCTCAAGGTTTAAAATGAATCATTTTCACCTAATGGTATGACTCAAAACTTCCCTCAAAGATCAATTGATTGATAGTTGATTTTCAGTCAACTGATCAAAAGTCAACTGATATAGTGAAAAGTCAAACTTTGACTTTTTGGTCAAAATCAAGTGTCAAAGATCACAATTCATCAAAACATGTCAAAATATGAAGCTTTTTCATCAAGAAATCAAAAATTCAATATTTCATTTTGAAAAGTCAAAGTTTCCAAACTTAGAAATTTTTCTAAGTGTTGAAAACTTCATATTTTTCTACAACTTTGAGCCAATTTTTCACCATGATGCAAGGTGATTCAAAGGAAACTTTAAACATGAAAGTTGTAGATCTCAATGAGATTTAAAAATTTTCTTTACACAAATATTCCTAAAAATTCTTGGATCTCAAGTTATTAACCCATGAAATCATGGTCATGAAACTAAAACACTTAGTGAAATTTTGAGCATTTTGGTCAGGATTTTGACCTAACTTCTGAGCCAAGTTTCACATAGTTCCATTTAGATTTTGCAAAAGTGATTCAAAGAGGGGTTGTAGAGAATATTACAAGATTTCTAAAATGTCCAAGAACTCATTGAGATCATGTTTGAGTAAGGAGAATCGAAGGCAAGAAGTTAGGGTTTCATTCTTGTATTACAAGTCATTTCTTGATGAACATATAATGCAATTTCAATGTTAGGCTGCATAATCTTGCTTTTTATGCCTTCTAACTTGTGTATCTATCCATCATTAATGGATTACACAAACTTTTGATCTATAATCTAAGTGGTTTAAGCTTTATCCAATTCACATTTCCATTTTGGGAAGAAAGTGAAGAATACCATTCTTGAAAAGCAAGCTTTATGCACAAAGTCAATTCTTGAGCCTCTAACTTGTTCCCTCTAATCACACTCCATCTACAAAGTAATAAGCAAGTGTGTTTAAAGCATAACCACTCTATCTTAGCAAGTACACAATACTTTGAAACTTGGATTTCTCAAAAAATCACATGTTGTGCTTAAGCTTGTGATTTTGAATTCTGATCAACAACAAGTTTCCAAACTTGTTGCTTATAAATAGAGGCACTATTTGTGAGATAGGAAGCGAGTTTAAGCACCCTGAAACACGCCAAAACTCCCTCAAGCTAGAAATTGCACAAAAAAACTCCATTGATGCATAATTCTGACCTTAAACTTATATCTCTCATTTCCCTCGTGCGTTTTCCTTCCTAATCAATCACAAAGCTCTTACACATCAAATATAACCTATCCCTGGCCCTGTTTCATAATTGTAACTCCATCTTCATCAACCTCCATAACCAAAAACAGAGCTTTGTAAGTTGACTTCTCCAGACCATTTCAGCCATCCATTGCTCAAGCTAATCATTGCATTAGCTTCCTGGGAACTTGAGGAAGCTAACCTGATCATTGCAGCACCTTGAATCAAGCTCATTTGCATTTCATGATTTCCAGTTTTGAGGTATTTTTCTTGAACTTCTATCTCGTTACTTAGGCATTGTTAGGCTTGTATTTGTGAAGATAAAATGTAGACATCATTGCCCTGAAACTGTACATATCCATAGATTTCATTTATATTTATTGAGCATAGAGAATTTTAGGTTTGAATCTCTGGAAATATTTAGGTCAGAATTTGGTACTTTTAGAAATTCTCATTCTTCTTTTATTTATAACTCATGATATTTATATGGTTGGATTTGTATGGAAAAATGGAGCAACTTTCATGTTTGCATCTTTTATTTTTGTTAAGAAATGAGCAAGTTACAGGAACTATGGTTGGAGTTGAAGATGAAGTTTATTTCTGGAACTTGTTTTATATTATGTATTTATTGTTTCAGTTATATCAACATATGTATGGCCACCCCAGTGGTAAGGAAACGCGCTGGTAACCAAGAGGGTGTGGGTTTAACACCCAGTGCGCTGCCTTTTGCCTTTTTTCTCACATTTTTCTTTTCCTTCTGTTTGCAGCGCCTGGGCCCCATAGCATTGGGCCTTCTTTTTTTGCTAACCCCCCCCCCCCCCCCCCCCTTTCTTTTTTTGCTACCCCCCCCCCCCCCTGCATTGTTTCAGCACCTCTTGGCCCAACTTTCATTATTATTTTCCTTTTCTTATTTTATTTTATTTATTTTTCCTTTATTATTATTATTATTAATATTATTTTTATTGTTATTAATAAAAAATCCAAAAATATTTTATTTATTATTTTTACACTTATTTAGTTTATTTGTTTTATAAAACTAAAAGAACAAAAACATTTTCTTAATAAATTAATTTCTTTCTTAATAATTAATATTTAGGTTTAATTATTATATTATATTATATTATTTTCTTGTAAATTAAAATTAATTTAGAACTTAGGTTTATTTTAATTATTTTTTTTCCTATTATTTCTATTATTTAAAACCTTTTCAGAAAAAAAACCCTAGAAAACCATTTTTAACTTGTTTTTCTTTGATAATTAATTTAGGTTTTAATTTTAATTAATTTTTTAATTAATCATTTTCTAAATTAGGTCAAGACTAAACCCCTTTCATAAAAAACCAAACAAAAACCAATTCTTTTTTCCATTGTTGCATTCTTGCCTTTTATCTTCAATTTTGTATATATATATATATATATATATATATATATATATATATATATATATATATATATATATATATATATATATATATATATATATATATATATATATATATATATATATATATATATATATATATATATTATATATATATATATATATATATATATATATATATATATATATATATATATATATATATATATATATATATATATATATATATATATATATATATATATATATATATATATATATATATATATATATATATATATATATATATATATATATTATATATATATATATATATATATATATATATATATATATATATATATATATATATATATATATGGTTGTAATAATTATTTAGATTTAATTTTCTTGCAATTCCTCATTTGTAAATTTGTACACCCCCTCCCCAATTGATGTAATAGCTTAGTATTTTTATTTTTCCGCAATTTAATGCTTTATATAAACGCTAGTAAATTAGGGTTTGTATGGCAAGACTAAAACCAATGAGTAGCAAACCTAATCAAGACAAAACAATGCATGTAAACCAACACACTTGCACACTTACACCCTTAGGGTAAATCCACTTTGTTGCCGTATGAAAATGGCAATGTTATGCATGTGAGGTATCTTAGCAAAAACAAATCAAAATACAAGATCATAGTCCCTCGATGACGCTACAAATGTTGCCTTACAAATGATCTTAGTCCCTTAAAG